>CATIWF010024461.1:0-31321 GCA_949630135.1 Balakata baccata | reverse complement strand
GAGAGACTCAATTCTCAAACCTGAAATACCCTTATGCATTTAAGCACGTGGAACCCACTGATTCTGAGTAAAGTTAAATACTTTACAGGGTGATGATATTGTTTCCATAGCAAATATCACACTCCAAGTCCAGGACAAAATTATTTATAAAAGAAAAAATGGCGGTAAATTTTCAAAAGAAATTTGTAATGAATAAAGATTCTATAAATATGGAGGATGTTTCAAAGTAAAATGAAACAAAAAAAAACTGAATAAAAATTATTTATTATTTTCATTTTAAGACTAATTTTTTAAAAAATGGAGAAAAAAAATCCATTCTTTATTCAATAAAAAACTGTTGCTTGTATTATTATGTTTTGATTACAAGGATCACTATATATATATATATATATTTTTTTTTTTTTTGACATACAAGGATTAGTAGTTTTTTTTGTAACCTTTTTCACAGCTTTAATCAAATCCCTGGAGGCACAGAAGTTTTGTCATTTTTTGCTACAACTTATTCGAGAAACCTATAGGAGCATCACAAGAGTTTAAGTCGTTTTCAAAATTTTGTTTCCCGACTTCTTCTTGTTCCACTTGAAATATCAAGTTATTAAAATTATTATTTTCAAAAGAAATTCTCTGGGCATACACGCAAAAGAATTGAAGTTAACACACTGAATTTTATCGTTTTTGTGTATTGGTATATAAAATAGTATATATCTATACAATAAAATAAGGTGGTGGCCCAATGTTCTGCTCTCTCTGCATAGAGCTTTTGCTTTACTCTGATTTTCCACTGACAAGAGACAAACTATGAGAGAAGAGACTTGGGAAGTGAGCTCAGAAGTAGCTGAAGGAGGCAGCTAGCCAGCTATCTCTCTACAATATCAAATTACCAATGCAGCCATATCAATGCCTTGTTTGTTTCATTAGTTAAGCTAGGGTTTCTAGGGCTTCTGAACTCTTTTTTCTTTCACAGTTTTCAGATAACCCAGCCAAAGCTGAAGCCTTTTCTAGGCAGAGACATCTTTTGGTAAGTACCCAGATGCTATTTGTTATTAATTCTCTACTTGTTGTTGTTATTATTATTATTATTATTAATTTCTGGACTTCTTGTCTCTTGGGGGCTGTTTCTGTTCTTATCGTTTTTTACTGAAAGGGGCAATGTTGAATGCTTGGTAGAAAGATTTGATATTTTAATGGGCTTTAGAGCTTTCTCGGTTTAGAAGCTTATTGCTAGTAATACTGCTTCTATTGAGTTCATTTTTCAAAGAAATGTCTTTTTCCTGGTAAGCTTTCTCCTTCTACATGGAAATGTGGAATCCTGGATGGTCTACAGTCTGCAGAGTTTGAACATGGCTGCCTTTTAGGCTTTAAGATTTTCTTAGAAGAATACAAGTTTCGATTTTGAAGTGAAAAAAGAACTTTCAATTCCTTGTTTGACTTGGATCTCTGCTTCCTTTCTCTGTTCTTGCCATTTCTGTGGTGGCTTCTTTTCTTTTAGATCAGTATCTTCTAGATCTAAGCATTTTTACCTCACAGAATCTTTCAAAGTGTTAAGGTCTGGAATCCTTCGTATGGTAGTTAAACTTTCTTTGTTTCTTGTTCTTATTTTTCTTATAGTTGCCTGAAGTTGCTGATGTTCTGCCTTTTGTGTTTTTGAATAAAAAAGGTAAAAGAAAAAGCTTGGCTCATAAATCTTTTCAAGCATGATTTTGACTTGTCCAAACTATGATTTCTTGACAGCTTTCTGAAGCTACTACAAAATCTAAGGCTTGAAACATGCTATATGCGTTTTTCTTTCCTTCTTCCTTCTTCCGCCCTCCCCAACCCCCTCCCTTCATAATTCTGGTTTCTGCGTTGGGTGTGGCTTGCTTCCTTAAAAGTTATTGTGAAGTACGAGATTGTTATATTTTCTTTGAATTTTTCTAAGTCCAATATGGTACTATGAAATATTTCTGTATTTTGCTTTTTAGGTAGCAGAATGGGCTATTGGGTGAGTAAATATGGGCAGGCATTTAACGTACAGTATCTTTTGAAATTAAGAACACATTCAAGCAATTTGTTTGCGTAATAATTGCCTAAAAACTTTTTGTTGTCCATTGTCTGCTCAAAGCTGCATATGGAGCATAGCAGAGTATTGGAGTAAAAAGAAAGAAATTAAAAGGGAAATTATTGAGATGGATTATGCTAAAACATTTAATGAAGTCTCTCGGTTGCATTCTTTTTAATTTTTTGTTTGCTGGTTCTGGTTGGTAGTAGTGGGGGTAGTTTCTGAGGAGTTTCTTTGAAGGGATTGTATTGTTTGTTTGTTTATTTGCTTGGTAGTTCGTTAGTGTCTATGCAAACCAATTGAGGTGGCTGTCCTTTTTGAGCTATACATGTTCTTTTTCTTTTGCATTCATATATAACAGGTTCTATTTTGATTTTCTTTCTCATCCAAACTTTCTCTGAACTATTGCAGGTGGTGTGGGTCAGGTGTAGGTGTCGAGAACAAGACTTTCAATTTGCCTTTTTACCCTTGCTAGTCAAGAAGTGAGAAGAAACAATGCAGACTCCAAAGGCAAGGTAAGATCGTCATTTGCTAAGTGCATTTGCAGATTTCCTTTTACTTTGCTCTAAATAGTGACTGTGACTCTAATGACGTTATTTAATTGAATATTAGCTCAGTACCATATTCTCCATTCAATATGTGCCTATAAATTATGTTTATCTAGTTCTTTCTTTTCTGGGCCACTTTTAGTTTCCTCTCTATTTCCAAATTTATTTTCCTTCTGCAATTTTATGTATTAATGGTCTAGAAATCATTTTTGGTGACTAAAGGTGTAAAACTGACTTGAAATTAAGTCACTTGAGGAATTATAATATAGTATAGCACAATGATGATTGAATGAAACACTGCAATGCAACAGCCACAGAAAGGAAACTAAAGAGGCTGGGTTCTGGTTAATGGTTCAGGCCTTTAGGCATATTTTTGTGCAAGACATTTGTATGGTTAGATGTCTACAGTGGTTATGGAGTAGTAATTATTAAGGGGTTGCTTGATGTCTAAAACAACTTATCTAAATTACATTTCTTGATGGTTGTGGATGTCAATACGCCAATGTAAAACTGAATGCCTTATTAAACAATACATCAGTTGATATATCCACATCAACTAATTAAGGATATTTCCTTTTTCTCTGTAAAACTTAATTTTAATTTTTCTGTTACAGCAGTGACAATTATTATATTATCTATTATCAGAAAAGTTAATAAAAGAGTTTAAGAAAATTTTTTTCTACACATCACATGTATTTGAAAGGCTAGTATGGTGATGCATCTATATCCATGTGGTTGGTGAGTGTTGAAATTTGAGGATGGTTAATCTATAGATGAGGTTTCAGCTATTGAAATTGTATCACCCAAGAAAACACTATGTGTGTTCTTGATTTATTATTACTGTAAAAAAAGTTGATACTGAGTTTTCTTTCAATTTGGTCTTCCTATACAAACCTTAGTTGTTTCTTGAGTACAGTTCTTTGAAATAGGTAATTCTCTGTTATATATGTAGTTATATATATTATATATCTGTTCTAATTGTCATTCCTTTGATTTTGAGACCAGAAGTGGCTCTTCGGAAGTGCCTCAAAGGAAATCTCCTGCAACACCACGTTCTGCACGCCAACTCAAAATACCAGGGTCAGACTCTGACTCCGTCTCATCTCCAAATCCAGCAAGTAAGACTCCAAAAGACAAAAGTCCTAAGGTTTCCGAACGCAGATCTCCACGAAGTCCAGCAATTGAGGTACTCATTGATTACGTATAACATAAATTAGTTGGTTATGGACCAATTTAATCTGGCCTGCAAATGTCATAGGCAAGATGCTTATCCTGGCTTCCCTTGACAAATAGACGTATCTTCACCATCCAATATTTTTTCTTTTAATATTTCTGTTAGAAATTATCATTATAGTTTTAGTTGTTTGTTCACTGAGTTTTCATCTCCTGTCGTCATGTGAGCTTTAGAAGAAGCGCCCAAGTAGAGTATCTGAGTTAGAGTTACAGCTTGCTCAACTCCAAGAGGACCTGAAGAAAGCAAAGGATCAATTGAACGCTTCTGAGGCATGGAAGAGGCGGGCACAGCAGGAGACTGAAGACACGAAGAAGCAGCTTGTAACTATGTCAGTTAAGCTTGAGGAATCCCAACAGCAACTGATGGAACTTTCTGCTTCTGACGATGATCGAGTTCAAGAGCTCCGTAAAATCTCGCTTGATCGAGATAAAGCATGGCAGTCTGAACTTGAGGCCGTCCAGAAGCAGCACTCCATGGATTCTTCAGCATTGGTTTCTGCCATGAATGAAATTCAGAAGCTCAAAAGTCAGCTGGAAATGGTAATGGAATCCGAAGCTGCACAAACAAAACATGCAGAGTCAGCACACGCTGAGTTGCAGGGCTTGAGAATAGAACTAATGGAAACTCTGTCCCTTGTTGAGAAACTGAAAACTGAGCTCAGCAACTGCAGGGAATCAGAAGCACAAGCCCTAGAACTAGTTAGTAAAACTCAAAAGCAACTGGAAGCAGCAAATGCAACTGCAGAAATGTTGCGGTCAGATGGAATCAAAACCATGGAGGCATACAACTGCTTATCCTTAGAGCTTGAGCAATCAAAAGCTCAAGTAAAATCATTGGAGGAACGTATCCGCGAACTTCAGGAAGATTTGGCTAATGATGGTGGCAAAGTTTTGATGAATGCCACAGAGGACATTGGACCTACACGAGAAAGTGGAGAAAATAGAGACAATGAGGAAAGCAATCAGCTCAGAATTGAGCTGGACTCACTGAAATTTGAAGTGGATCAGTTGAGATCTGCACTAGAGGCGTCTGAGGCAAGGTACCAGGAAGAATATATTCAGAGCACATTGCAGATTAGAAGTGCTTATGAACAAGTTGAACGAGTAAAATCGGAATCAGGGAAAAGAGAGGCTGAACTGGAAGCCGAATTAAAGAAAGCCAAGAGTAATATCGAAGAGCTGAGGGCTAAACTGATGGATAAGGAAACTAAACTTCAGAGTATTTCAGAGGAGAATGAGGGGCTGAATTCTAAGATGGAGAAAAATCATTCAAGTGAAGGAGAATCTGAACTTGCAATGGAGCTGAAGAAGTTAGAGCAAGATTTGGCAGAGTTGAAGGCAAACCTATCGGATAAGGAGACACAATTGCAGAGTGTAACTGAACAAAGCGAAATGCTCAAGATGGAAATAAAGAAGGGGGAAGTAGAGAGGACTAAAGTCAATGATGAAGCTGTTGCCTTGGCGGAAACAGCAAAGGCTGCTGAGCAAGAGGCTCTGATGAAAGTCGGCCATCTAACGGAGGAAGCTGACAGAAGTAGCAGAAGAGTAGCACGAGTGACTGAGCAGATGGATGCAGCCCAGGCAGCGAACACAGAAATGGAAGCCGAATTAAGGAAGTTAAAGGTGCAGTCAGATCAGTGGAGGAAGGCAGCCGAGGCAGCTGCTGCTATGCTTTCGGCAGGCAACAACGGGAAAATTGTTGAAAGAACGGGTTCACTTGATAACAACTACAATACTATTGCCGGCGCTATGGGTTCACCCTACTCAGAAGACATGGATGATGAATCACCGAAGAATAAAAATGGGAACATGTTGAAGAAGATTGGAGTCCTGTGGAAGAAGGGTCAGAAGTAGACACTATCGGCAGGGCAGGTCATATTTCATTTTATATTTGATTATCTTGTAGATGTCAGTATTATTTTACTTCGGTGTAAATCCTTAATGCCCATGTTCTTGCACGTGGCAGGATTTGAGGCTTGGTGGCAGCTAAGTTTCGATATGTTGGATAAATTTATCTTTGAAAGCTATGCTCTTTCGGAGACAGTAGTGTATAGGTATATGAAGCGGGTTAAATTTGGAATATGCATTTGAATTCACCTGATGTTTGGATTGGAATTGGATGAAGCATGGCAAGGATGATTGTGTGTTTTGTCAATGAAATCTTCCTGCCTCCAGGCATAAAAGCTATCAAGACAATGGTGGATCATGTATTAATTTGGGTTATGTGATGGAATGAACCAACAATTACTGTATTATCCAAAGCTATATTTACTTGAATCTCTAGTTTGCTTTGTTCAATGCTAATTTGCAATTTAGTTGTATGAATTGCTAGATTCGAGTTTGGCAAGAAATCAGTAAGTTTTTCACTATTATGAGACCTGTCAAAGTTTAATTATTTTGTTGAGCAGCCTTAATCATTATGTCATTCAATTCAAAGGTAATCCAGGGTCAATTCATCAAACTGGGAAATAATATGAAGAAAAAGGGTTACCAGTGCTGGAAGCCTCACAAAAACCGAAAGGGGTTGACTCAGTGTTTGATATTATAATCAGACATGCGATCCTTCTATTTAGAGTTCTGCCATAGCTATATAAAAATGGTTATCAAAGGGACAGACAACCGCTATTCTTAAATTTTGTCCATTTATGGAGCCAATAATAGACTTGTCTCTACAACAAATTCTTTTTTATCCCTTGAATTTATCCAAAAGAATTAATTAATTTTAATGCTGTCTGTAAAATTACACAATAATAAAATTATTGACTCAGTTCATAAATAAATAAGATATGGACTGTTCTAAAACTCAATAGCCCAAATGCTTAACATTATTCTAATAGCCCAATAAAGGCCCAGTTAAACGTGGCCTGTACAAATCCTGGTAATAAGTAGGCCCAAAAATCATCTTTACATCTCTCCATATATACAGTCCATCTGCTGCATATTTAGGGATAGGGTTTACTTAGCGGCATCTGCCTCGTCTCTGAATCTCTGAGAATCTACCAGCAACCATGGGGTACGGTTCCATTTTCGAATTTTTCCTTTTTTATGCGTCTCTTTCTGTAACTATTGAGTTATTCATTGTTTTTTCTTTTCTCTTACTCTTTGCTGTCCTCTTTGGTTCCCGAGAAAGTTTGAGCATTCGGGAAATTTGGAAATCTTTGAGTTTTGATGTTTTCGGCTTCTAAATTTGTATTGGTTTTTAATATGAAAACCAGTTGTATCTTTTAAATAATCCTGAAAGTAAATTGTAGTGAATTATTCTTCAAAATATTAGAAGGGGATGGGGATTTGAGAAACAAGAACAGTGGTGGGCATCGAGTACTTTTTAGTGAATTATTTTATACAATCCCACTGAAACATTTTTATTGCAGTTAGTAGTGGCAGAATAACTGCTTCTCAACTACTTTGCCAGCTAATGTTGCAAACTGATAATTGCATTAGTAATGGTTTGTAGCATGATGCCAATATCTAAAGAATATAGTCTGGATTATGGGTTGGGCGACAACAACTAGTAATAACTTTAGCTGTATTAAAGGTCCTAATGGTGATCATTTGCAAGGCTTGTTGAGGAGTCATGATGACTGTTCCTAGATGGGGAAACTACAATATTTTACCTGGATATAGAGGAGAGTTACTGTTGATGTGCTGTCAAATATTTGATGTGAAGCCAACAGAAATAAGTCTATGCACTATGCTTTGATTCATTTTCTTGTGTTCAGTCTTGATGCATCTTTTGACTGGGTTTTGAAAGCTGCCCCTTCTGCAGATGAAATCTCTGTTGCAGGAACTACTCTGTGTGTACTTTTAGTGTTTAATGATCTGTTTCATGTCTATCTTGTGAACTTATCATGCAGGAAGACACGTGGTATGGGAGCTGCTCGCAAATTGAAGTCTCACCGAAGAAGGCAAAGGTGGGCAGACAAAGCGTATAAGAAGTCCCACCTTGGTAATGAATGGAAGAAGCCATTTGCTGGGTCTTCACATGCTAAGGGCATTGTTCTTGAGAAGATGTGAGAATGGATTGTGCTTATACTTTCATTTTGCTGATGTCTTGCTTTCTTAGGACATTATTTTCTAAATTTTATGACTCTAATTTCAGTGGTATTGAGGCCAAACAGCCAAACTCTGCTATCAGAAAATGTGCCAGAGTGCAACTTATTAAGAATGGGAAGAAGATTGCTGCTTTTGTTCCCAATGATGGTTGCTTAAACTTCATTGAAGAGAACGTGAGTATCCTTTGTGATGGAACGGTTTTTTTATTATAAATGTTGCCTGTGTTCCTAACAGACTGTAATTTGCAATTGCAGGATGAAGTGTTGATTGCTGGATTTGGTCGTAAGGGTCATGCAGTGGGAGATATTCCTGGTGTTAGATTCAAGGTTGTGAAGGTCTCCGGTGTATCCCTTCTGGCCCTCTTTAAGGAGAAGAAGGAAAAGCCAAGATCTTAAGTTTGCAACGTCGGGTTTTTCTTGCGCTATAGTTTATTGCTAGATCTTTCTAAGAATTGGGACGTCTCTTCTTTTTTGAGCGGATCCGCTGAACAGTTTTTAATCATTCTGGTAACCCTTACTGTATTTAATATTTTTGGTTTCAACTTTTGTTTGTCTGATCATTTGTGATTGCGATTTGCGGAAGACATAATGATAGATAATTTAAGATTGGCTTAAAAGGGAAAAATGCTCGAATCATTCATTTCAATTTAAGATTTTTTTTTTTTTTTTGGAAATCAATAAACTCAACTGTGAAATATTTTATTCATTCGATCCAAATTGTTTGTATAATTTCAGAATATAAGTAAATTTTAATTAAATAGAACTGAGTCGAAATTCAAATTGAATTTTCCTAAATCAAATTTCGATCTTAGTACTATTTGATTTGTTTTCTATTCAATTGAGTCTTTTATTTTTTGATACGAAGGAGGGGAGTTAACCCAAAAGAACACAAGAAAGCACAAGAAAAATACAATTATTCAACACTGTGTCTGACCCTTTTAGGCCAGCCAATACCCACCATATCTTCCAGAAGCAATTGCTAAACACCAGTTGGAGGCTGGTTCACAATAATCAATCCTCTAGGTTGCTGAACAGCTAGGTTGCAGTTGAGTCTTTTATTTGATTCAAAGTATATAATTTTATTAATAAGCATGTCCTAGTTAATTGCAAGCTTGAACTACTTGTGAGAAGGTGAATTTTCTTGTTTTTCATTCCCTTATAAATATACTTAATTTGTGAAGCATTTTGTGGGCCCTGCTGTTCTATTGTTTCAAGTTTGCCAAAAATCAAAGACATCTTTTCAATTATCACTTAAAAAAACAAGAGATATTTTCATTGTTGGTGAAATCAACCATAGATTAGTTCAGAATACCAACATTTTTCCACAATGTTGGAATCCCAAATCATTAAAGTTCCTGCCTGCCAGTCCAATTCATAGGATGGGTTATGGTAAAAACAGAAAAGAGTGGCCCCAACAACAAACACCAAAATCCCATTCTTATTCTACCAACAAAATACAAAACATATGATTAAATAGGGTGAATTTCACTTACAATACCTTAATTTATAAATAAAAATTCAGTACTTATATAAAATTATCTCAATTTTTATTTTATAATTAAAATAATCTTTGAAATACTAAATTGTTATAATTTATATAGTTAGGATACTGTCAGTAAAATTCACCTGATTAAATACGAGACAACCCGTCAACAATTACATTCTTCAAGTGAATTTTAAACTTTCTATTAAGTTCCATTGCATCTCTAAACAGTTATTTTAGTACCGACTAGGTTCATAAATTCTCTTTTTTTTAGTGGTAGTGGCGGATCAAGAATTTTTGCACAATGGAATCCATATACATATTATAGGAAACAAACAATTGTGATGTAAAGATAAAAAGATTGCAAGAATGCGAATACAGTTATAAAAAATAAAGGCAAAAGAATAGATTAAATGAGCAAATAATTGCAATGCGGAGGGATAAAGAACAGACAACTACAATGCGGAGATGAAAAAATAGAAAACTTTGAGAATGACTGTAAGTTGCAATTCATGTAAAAAGAAAAGACTAGAAAGGAGAAAAAAAGTAGACGGATGATTGCCATTTAATCACACAGAGAAGTCAAGAAATGATTGATGGACTATAAGACAATGAGGGGAGAAAGAGCTATGCAAATTGTTTTATTCAGAAATATTTTTTAAATTAAAAATATGTTTGGATAATTTAATAGCAGATAATTTAGTTATAACTAATAATTTAGTAGCTGATCAAAATCTAAAAGCTAATAATCTAACTAATTAAATTAAAAATATTTGTTAAACTAGTTAAAAAGATAGCTTAAAAATTTAAAATGTTATAAAATAATATATTAATTATATTAATAAAAAATCTTAAAACATATAATAAAAAAATTATATACTATATATGCATATTAAATCTTAATTCAATATAATATAATAATATGCATGAGAAATAATATATATGAGAAGTGAAAAAAAAACTAAAAGAGGATGGAATTTTAGTAATTAAGGAGTATAATGTATTATTTGATGAAAAAGTAAGGGTATAATGGAAAATAAAAATATTAATCTATTAGCTTTTAAGATTTATGTTAATTCTATTGATTTTTTTTTGAGAGATTATAATACATATTTTTATATAAATTATCTACTTTATTAAATACATTATTGGTCAAACAACTTAAATTTATAATAAAATTATATTATAATCTAAACTATAATCTACTTTTATATTGTTAAATACACTCTAAATTTTTTTTTTTAACTTTTTATAGGGTCCTCTGTTAAATTATTGGGGTCTATGTAATATTTTTTTTATAGTCAAATCAAAGAATATTATTAATCACCAAAAAAACATATAGTGAGACAAACAAAAAACAAAACAAACTAACTAGCAATGAGATTTTACCAGTTAGTAAGAATACAGGGCTCTTATTGCCATAATCTGTATTAATCGTATACAAGAATCTAAACAAAATGACCTCTCTAATTCTATGGAAAGTCAACAAAGAATTAGATTGCTGGTGTTGGAACAACACTTCATACCTGGCTCTCCATATCTGATATACAACAGTACTAAAAGCCAGCCTCCTGATACGACTGATTAAAGTCTATCCAGTTGATTTCTTAGAGAACCAACTAACCTCCCGTCTCTAAGAAAGAATAGGTCTCATAATACCACAAGAAGATAAAACCAAGCTCCAAACTTGTCTTGAGAAGGAGCAATCAAAGAACAAGTGATCAATAGATTCAATACCAGAATAACAAAGTATACAGGTCTCTGAATCACAGCAGTGTCTTTGGAAGAGTTTGTCTCTTGTTTGCAGTCTACCCATCAAAGCCAACCAAGTTATAAAAGCACATCTTGGAATCTGTTGGGAAAACCATACAATTCTATACCATGGGGTAGGTTGTTTAACGGGCAACAAAGCATGATAGGTACTAGTAATAGTGAAAGAATCAGAACGCTCAAGTCTCCATTTAATTGAATCGTCATAGATACCCAGTGTAGGGAAATTAGCCAAAACATACCTCCATATATTAGCAGTATATTGATCTAAAGGGGAGAGAAATCTCCAAGTTCCATCACGATAAACCTCTACAAATTTAGCAAACTTGTCAATCCCTACATCATTGAAATTAACATTAGGAAAACGATCAAACAAAGAGACACCTTGAGCCTAAGGGTCTAACCAAAAGGAAAACCTGCTACCATTGCCCAAAACATAATTAAAGAAACCTTTAACCAAAGGCCTCAATTTCAATAAGCATCTCTAACTCTAACTTGCATCATGAGGTTTCAAGATTTTTCAAAAGCATAATCTTTTAAGTTTATTGGTTGAGATCCAAGTAGCCCACATAATGGTTTTATCAGACACTAAATCCCAAATGTGCTTAGTCACAGTAGCTTGATTCCAGCATAGCAAAATTTTCACATTAAGGCCACCAGATTTCTCTGAGGAGCAGATGGTATCGCATGCAACTAGGCCCATTTTCCTACTATGTCCCATACCTCTCCAAAGAAAATCCCTGCATATGGCTTCCACTCCTTTTATTATAGCTTTAAGAAGAATAAACATGCTGCACCAATATGAGTTCATACTAAAAAGGACAACATTAATGAGTTGCAATCGCCCAGCATAAGTCAATCAATAAGTACTCCACGAATGCAATCTAGTGGTAATTCTCTTAATCAAAACATCACAATTACTCTTTGAAAGTATGGTAGAAATAAGTGGAAGGCCTAAATATTTGACAGGTAGTTGACCTTCTTGGAACTGTAAAAGATTGAGAATCTCTTGTCTCACATTCTGATACACACCATGGAAGAAAATAAAGCTCTTTGCTAGATTTGGCTTGAGACTAGATACAAGAGTTAAATGAGATAAGGCCTCTTGAATAATTTTGATAGATTGGAGGTCTCCATGGCAAAAAAACAAAAAGATCATCAGCAAAACAAAGATGCGTGAGCTTTATTTTTTTTGCATACCTTGTGGTAATTGAAGTCAGAACAAGTCATCTTCTGCATGACTCTAGAAAAATACTCCATAGCAAGGACAAAGAGAAAAGGTGAGATGGGATCACCCTGTCTCAAGCCTTTCCATTGAGGTAGATAGAAAACATGCTAGAACAAATGCCAACCATCACCAAGTTAATGAATTTAACAATGAACTTGAAAACATACAAAATTTCCTCAATGAAATCCCAGCTCAAGGAGTCATAGGCTTTTTGGAGGTCAATTTTTAAGGCACAAGTATTACCTTTTTGCTTATGGTATTTGTGAACAAGCTAATGAGCTAGCAGAACATTATCAGATATCTTCTTTCCAGGAATAAAAGCTGATTGGTTGAGATGGACAATTTTACCAAGCACAAGTCTCAGCCTATTTGTGAGGATTTTAGAAATGCACTTATAAAGGACATTACAGCAAGTAATAGGTCTGAAGTCACTAGGAGATTTGGGAATATCCATTTTCGTCATAAGAGTGATTACATTTGAATTTGACTGTTTTAACACCTTCCCAGTGGCAGAGAACTCTTTGACTGCTTTACAAACATGAGAGCCAATCATAGGCCAGCATTTTTGGTAGAAATAACCATTAAAACCATCTGGCCCGAGAGCTTTATCAGAGCCAATATTGAACATAGCCTTCTCAATTTCACTATTATTGATTGGAGTACATAACATGACTGAATCATCCTCATCAACACATAGGCCTTCCTGAAAAATCTCTGGTAGAATAGAGATTCTATTTGAACCAGAAGAGCCTAAAGAGTGCTCATAAAATTGAAGAATTGCCTTTTTAATACCTTCAGGATCAGTACATTCTTCAGCCAAAGCTAAGGTGAGTTTGCTGATAGAATTCTTGGCCTTCCTCTGTTTCACCAGATTATGAAAATATTTGGTATTGCTGTCACCTAGTTGTATCCATTGGCACCTGGACTTTTGTTTGTAAAAGCTCTGCTCCCAATGCAGCAAATTCTTTAAGTGTAACATGCAAGCTCGTTCCTCATCCTGGAGAATGGTATTTAAAGGATCCAACTGGAGATTAGATTGCAAGCTGTCCAGAATCTACCTAGCAGCAACAACTCGTGTTGACAAATTACTAAAGTGAACCTTATTGAGATTCCTGAGTTCTTTCCTTAAGAGCTTTAATTTTTGATAAAGAGAAAACATATTGGAGCCATGAAACTCCACCCGCCATATAGAAGAAAGAAGTTTAGTAAATTGAGAAAGCTCACACCAAAAATTGTAAAAGCGAAATAGGTTTTTGATATGACACACCTGATTATTCAGTTGAACAACAAGAGGGGAGCGATCAGAGATACCTAGGGGTAGAATCGTACAAAAAGATTCAGGCCATCTGACATTCCATTCATTATTCACAAAACACCAATCTAATTTGCGAAAGATTCTATTATCCCCTTCTTGGTTGTTACTCCAGGTATATTTCAGACCAACACTACAAAGCTCAGATAGATGGGAGATAAGAAACCACTCTTGAAATTCGGATCTAGCAACAAGATTAGGTTCATTACCTCTAACCCTATCAGAATCATGCATAACCGCATTAAAATCACCCTGGATGAGCCATGGATCATGGATAGATACCCCAATAGTTGTGAAAGCATTCCAAAGAATCTGTCTTGTTGAAGCATTGTAAGAACCATAGCCCACAGTCCAGTAGAAAGTAACACCTTCCCAAGACACTTGACAGTGAATGAATTGTTTATTAGACTGCAATAAGATGATAGATGCAGCAGTAGAATCATAAAAAATCCAAACTCTACCAAGCTCATCCTGGTCATTGTTATTAAGGAAAGACCAATTAGACAAATTCAAAGACTTCCATGCTTTATCAACATTATTACATCAAATTCTGGTTTCTATAACACCCATCATAACAACTTTATTCTTCTTTATCAGAGCGTGTAACTCTGATTTTTTTAGAGGTTCATTCAGACCCCTAATATTCCAGCTTACAATCATGGAATAGGGACAAAGGGTGGTTTAATAGATTTCCTAACCCTTTTACCATCACCTATAACACCAACTCCCACTTTAGGAGCAACCTCAAACACACCAGTACCTTCCAAGAGCTGTTTACTAGCAGGATCATCAGGAGGATCCAGTCGGACCTGCAAGATTAGCATGGAACGCATAAGGTGGATCTAATATAGAATTCTTACCCTTACTATGAGGACCAATAAGCATAGTGGAATCAGCAGCATCCTGCGCAATGTGCTCAGGAGCATTGGTTCATGTAATTTTTAATATAAATATAATATGTATTTTTAAAAAAAATGTAAACTAAAATTTTTTTTAGAAAAATGATTGGGGTCTATTGACCCATTATCTATAATGTAAATCCGCCCTTGGCTATTGGGTTCAATCTAGGAATCTGATAGAGGATTTTACACCAAATAACACTATTTATTTATTTTTTTCAAAATTGTCTATACTTTTATGTTTTTTGCATTTTTACCACTCTTTTTTTCATTTTCAGCTATTTTTTTCAATTTTACATTTTTCTTTCTTTTCTCCTTCATTCTCTAACCCTGAGCCGAATAATTTTTTCCATATTTTCAACAGTGAATGTACAAGGCGACAACAATGCAAGGGAGGCACCGATCAACGATCCAATAATCGGCAAGCTGGCGAAGGCAGCATATATGTAGGCGATAGCGAAGAGGACGACGTTAACATAACACCTACTGAAAGGAGCAATGCTTTGGGTTAACAGCGGAGACGCTTGTCGACAAGGCTATGGAACATGACCATCCCGGTGGAACCTACGGTGGCAACCGTAAACCAACTCCCTTTATATGCTTGGTCATGAAGATGCTCTAGATCCAGCCCTAGGACATCATCGTCGAGTTTTTTAGTCTTTATCGCAATTTTTTTTTGCTTACATCCGTCGTGTTCCTGAGAATATATAACTTGATGTCGGAGTAATTTTTGGTTATTGAAGTTTGTTCTGTTTGCATTTGAAGTGAGTAGGACTTGGCAAGAGGTCTTTGTGCAACATGAGGAATTCTGAGTTATTTTGTTACCAGGAATTCAAAATATTCTCAAAATATATTTCAATGCAATTTCTTTTCATATATCGAAATATTTCTAAAGTATACTTAATATATTTTTTTAGAATTTCTTTAAGAAGATTGTCAAAAAATTCTAAAATATACCTAAAATATCCTCTAAAGTATTCTTATGGAATATCCAAAGATATACCTATAATATTTTTAGAAAATTTTTCCTAGAAATTTTTTAAGAATTATGAAGATATTTTCAAAATATGCTGAAAATATACCTAAAATATTTTCAAAGTATTCCTAAGTAATTTTCAAAATATAGCTAAAGTATTTAAAAGGTAAATCAAACTGTTTGTTTGAAATTTTATGATGTTTTGAAGTTTGATTTATTATTATTATTATTATTATTATTTAATAATTTAATTATTCTTATTTTTAGTCTTTTGTTATTTTTTTGGTAAAAATTAAACTAAAATATTCACAAAATATGTCGAAAATATATCATCTGAGTATATTTTGAAGTGATTTTAAGATTTAAATACTATTATAATTTTAGAAAATTGTTTCATAAAATTAAAAAAAATTTTGAACAGCGGTAAAAATATAAATAAGTTTTTTTTTTTTTGCAAAATTCCCAATATGATATGAAGTGAAATTAATATTTAGGGGTCAATAGACAATAAAAATTTGGGAATTCCATAGATGTTTATAAACTAAAATTCTTAGATGTAGAAGAGACGATGATAATTTTATAAAAAAAATAAAAACTTAATTACCAAAAAAGTCTTTGCAACGTTAAATAAAAATAATATGAAATATTAACTTTTATTATGCAGTACCTATACAACGTTTATTCAAATAGAAATTCCTTCCAGCGAGTTTTAGTATAGGATCTTTGCTGATGTGGCAAGAAATAGTCTACGTGGCATACTAGACTTAAAAACATTATTAAAAACATTATTTAAAGCCACCTTAGCAAAACGGTACCGTTTTGCACCATTTGAAAGAAAAAAAAAGGGATCGAGAAACCAACTCTCTGTTGCAGAAAAGGGATTCTGATCGTCTCTGGCCAAAATCAAAGATCTGCAGGATTTCAAAAAGAGTTCAAAATCAGTGTCTAAATTCAAACATACATTGCCAACAAAAAAAATTTTCACTATGTCATTGTTGCTAATTGTAAGCACCGACTCTTCTTTATTTGATTTCCTTTTATTTATGAACCCCTGCAATGTGAATGCAACATATTTAGTCACTCCACTATCAAGCCACCAAGAACTGGATGTGGCATCAACCAAATTGGATTCGCAAACAACAAGACCAAAAAAGTTACTTGTAAGCTCATGCTTTTCTAACTAAGCTTTATATTTCAAAAAATCCTACTTTTTATGACTTTTTTTTTTTTACAAAAAAAAACATTTAAATTCCCTTTTCATAAAAGTTTTATCAACATCCACAGCACCAAATCGGGTAGACTCTTTATCAAAGCTAGGAGCATTAAGTTTAGCTTTCTTACCTTTTCTTTTGCCTTTCCACTAAGGACATGATATAAGAAGCACGTTATTAACCTGATCTGCCTTTAGCATCTCTTTCTTAGCTACACATATGGCAATGAAAGCATTAACTGTTCATGGATCCTCTCTTGAGTTGTATGCAGTAATAACGTCTCGAACTCTGATGGTAGAGTATTGAGAGCTTGATGCATGATACAAGCATTAGGAAGAATTATGTCAAGATTGTTTAGCTTATTCTATATGTAGACCATGGTGAGAATGCATTCCCTAACACCACCTACTCCGTTATACTTTATGGTGTATAGCTGCTTCAAAAGGGTACTAATCTCAGCATTGATGGATACCTTATAACACTGAGAAACTGCAGTCATAAACTCTTTTGCTATATGAGTTTCTGGCAAACCGCTCAATAGGTACTCTGCAATTGACTTTTTTATAGTCAAATAACATATGCGGTTCATTTTGTATCACATTGAATGCAGCTCTTTATCATCCACTGAACTCTCAGCAGTCAGGTCAGCTGGCTTAGGAGTTGTCACGACAATATCAATATTTGCCAACTCCATAGCTAATTCCACATCTCGCTTCCAAATTTTATAATTAGAGGCAGTCAGCATTTCAATAATCATTATATTATTGTTAACTGAGAAGGTGACTGAAAAAATCAACAATGTAATACTTTTGCACAAGACAATAATAATACTCAAAGTCATAAAAAAAAGTATTAATTCAAGAATTTTAGCGCAACATTATATAAATACCTTTAGACAGAATATATAACATGTAATAGAAAATTCTTAATATAAGCACGATCTGAGAATTTTCTAAATACTTGCAAATTTACCACCTTTGGATGTATAAACCACTTGTACCATCTCATTTCGAATCATATGTTTTATATTTTACATCTCCAAATTTAATTTATAATAAACACCTTTTGTCTAAATAATTATAAATTAAATCTGAGACATCCCTAAAATATGTAAGATCAAATATTTTTTAAAATTTCAACTAAAACTGCTGCTTTAAAGACAACATTTCAACTGATTTTTTTAAAAAATTATTATATCGGGATACACCTTATTTATTGTCTTGAAATAACTTAATAACATAATTTTCACTTCTTACGGACGTGGGGCTAAATATCTTGAAATATTATGATCACAATAATTTAATCAGTTATATTGTCAATTTTAATCGAGAAAAATTAATTTTCAGATGTGACAATTTTATGCTTATGCATAAATTAAATATTATGAGATAAAAATAATTTATCTCTTAAAATATCACAATTTTTCTCAAATATGGCTTTTAAAAATTTATTTAGAATTTTATAAATTAATTCAGGTCAAAACTAGGCGAAAAAATGCCTCTAGGAGTGAAAAATAGCCATATAGAGACTTAATTAAGAAATTCAGAAACTTTAGGGACAAAAACGGAAGGAACAAGAAAGTGGGTTCTGGCACACGCGCCTGACACAGCAGGCACGCCTCTGGCGCGTGTATTACATGCGCCAGACTAGCCCCTTCCATCGCTCGGTGCACGCCCATGCACGAGCCTTATTTCCTCCCCCAACTCCATTTTTTGTAATTTTTTTATGAAAATTTTCACAAAATTCTTCACAAAATCCCATTTTTACTCCAAAACTCAATTAAATTTAAATTTTTCTCATTAACTCAATGAGAAAAATATAAAAATGGCTCTAAAAATATGTAATTTGGCTCTGATACCATTTGTTGGGAGATAATTCAGTCTATAATCTAATACATGAAATTTAGAGCACAAAATAAGTTTAATTGAAGATAAAGTACATAGAAAAGAACCTGATTTCGCCGAATCCGTCGTCGCAGGAACGATCTGAATGAATTTACACTCAGAACTTCTCTCGTTTTCTGATTCAAAATGATGAAATTCTAAAATTTTATTCATTTCTTTATCCCTATCCAACTTTATATACATGGTGTAAGTTAATAACAATAGAGACTTAGCCTATATAATATAATAATCATGGGCCGTTCATCACACTCATATTATTATCTGGCCCACATTAATTATCCATACTAAATTAATTAATAAAGTCTTATCTAAATAAATAATTGATCAGATTCTTAAAACCCTTTATTTTATAATATAACTTTATTTCTCAATTAATAAACTCACTTATATCTAACCTAATTATTGCAAAAGCTCATCGTCGATTAAGCCACAATTGAAATACATAGTCAAAAGACGGTTCTGAAGAAAAATGGAAAAGTCTAACCCTGTAGAGAGGAGTTGGGCATGAAGTTTTCGAGCAATGGATATTGAAGTGCACTTATTCATGGATTCGTAGAATTTCTGAGAGAGTTGCATATAAGTGTTGCTCTGATTGGAGAAAGAACGTAGCAAAGTCGGAGGGAGTCGTTGCCACGAAAACTCTTAAATGTGTCAAAAATGCTGTTGTTTATAATATTTTATTAATATTTTTTTCCGGCGTGCCATGTAAGATGGGGAATGTCACATCAGTGAATTTTCGGCGATAAAATTCACCGGAATGTATTTCCGTTCGATTGGTAAAAGTTGATAATTCGTGTTATTTTTTTTAATGCGTCAAAATTTGGATTTTTTTAAAATAAACTTATACAATTATCAATGACAATTTTATAAATATTGATCATTTATTGTAGGTATATTCATTAATTTATTAAAAAATATTCATTTATTATAAAAATGTAAATTCATTAAAAATAAAGTAAAAATTCATTAGTTTATTAATAAATGTTTATTTTTTGTAAAATATAGATTTTTTATCAGTAAACTATATTCTATAAATTGTAGGTTTATTTATTATAAATTGTAGATTCATTAGCAATAAAATAAAAAATTTATTAGCAATAATAAAGTAAATATTAATTATTTTATTAAGACGTGTTCATTTGTTATAAAATTCTAAATTCATTAGGAATAAAGTAAATATTCATCAGTTTATTGATAAAAATTCATTACTTTATTTGTAAAATATTCATTAGTTTTTAGCAAAAGTTTATTTTATTTCTTTGTGTATGTAATTTAATGGATATTATATTATTTTTTTATTTTGATATGTAGTTATAAATTTATTGAATCATCTTAAAAAATATATATTGTATATTTAATTTAATAAATATTATATTATATTTTTTAATTTTTATAATAATAAACTAATGAATTTTTATTTTATTCCCAATGAACATTTTTCAATAAATTAATAAATTTTTCTCAATAAACAAATAATGAATATTTACGAAATTACCACAATATGTTTGATAGCTTTTTAAGTTTATTTTATTTACAAAATTATCATCGCCTCTTATATGTGTGATGAACTCTTAATCCATAATGTTTCATAGATCTAGGTCCATAATATAATTTGGGGATGTTTTTTGCCAATATATGAGAACGGAATTAGTAGCCAAAAGAGAAAAACCATGCTATTTATTAGCAACTTTGTCAATAATATTAGCACTTTGATACTAAACTGAACACTGATATCCAAGACTTCTTCATTGCAACAGAAATCGAGCAACTATTCTATTCTGTACACCGATTTGTACATAAAATGTTGGGAAGTCTGTCCATCCAATTAAAATTCCCATCTTTCTGTACAACTTCCCTACCAAACTGTAGTCAGCAAAGAGGAGGGGCTTCCTCTTGTTCTGCAACAATCAGCTCCCTTTTCCTACCCATTAATTGCACCACAGGTATCATACACTCACCAGGAATTCATTCTTTACCAACCTGTACAAAAGCAACTACTCTAATACTTACAAATTCACAATCTATATGGCAGTGTGGCTATGAAAGGTGGAATGAGCCTTGTCCTTCTGTTATGGCATACAAAAGCTTTTCTTTCATCTTCTCCTGCACATACAAAGCCATTCAAGATTGTTTCGTGCATATATTTGAGGAAAAATGCATTTTTGGTCCTTAACTATGCATAGTTTGGCTATTGAGCTCCTAAACTTTTATTCTACAGGATTAATCCTTCCAACTTTTATTTTGCAGAAATTAACCCTTTATTTGACTGAAAGTAAACAATTTGCTGACTGGAAAAACCAAAGTTGGTAGGCTTAATTTAGACAAAATTAAAGTTGGACGACTTAATTTGAAACAATAAAAAAGTTTAGGGGCACAAAGACAAACACATACAGTTCAGGGACAAATATATGCATTTTCCCTACATTTAATGGTAAAGTACAAATGCATGTCAAATAGGCAACCACAGTTACTTTTGAAGAGTACGGTGGCAATTTCAAGTAATTGGCACAAGTCATCACACTTGGTAGGTCTGCATCCGAACAGCTGCTACAATGCTGTAAAAGAACAGCAAATGCAAAAGATCACTAAAATATCAACCAGAATAAAATCTCCATGTCAAAAAGGCCAAGGTCAAGAATGAGATGTCACTGACACACCTTTCGAACAATCGTCAATTTAGGATTCAAAGATGCCAAACCTCCTGGTGGAAGCCGAGGTGCACCAGTTACAAACTGCAGAAAAGCTCGCCTCTGTTCTTGATCAAATTCTTGCATAATTTCCAGTAACTGCAATTTGCATAGTGAGCGAGCATTCAAGAATCTGCAGTATGAAATTTGAAGCTAAGACAAGCACTGATACATGGTATAGAGAAACCCACATCAGTGATAGGAGGACTGCAAGCAGTGTATCCATGATCAAACTTGATATGATCCAAAAGCTCATTAAACTGCTTCAACATAAATAAATAAACAAAGATATTGGTACATCAAAAAGAAAATTAGTACTCAGGAGTACAGCATGATCTATCAAATAACTGATATACATACAGCCCAACAATCACGTTCTCCACACAGTAATCGCTCTAGTTCTTCCTCAGTGAAAATCTGAAGATGCTTAATTGGGAAAACCTGAAATGTTGAAGTAGGAATATGAATTGACTATTTAATTAACATTAACTACTCCTGGTTACTGTGTATTAGTGAACAAAATCACACTGGAACTGAAACTGAAACTGAAATCAGACTTTATATTATCATAATATGCAAAAAGACAAGATTTGATTATATAGACAGAATAGTTTATTTCACTGAAAACATTATGTGATGTAACCCGCCTGATTAAATCCAGACTTGAAAGCTTCAAATTGTCTGGAAATTCCAGTATGAACCGTAGCATTGACAATGAGAGAAACATATTCCTCCAAGTTATCCATATTCACCTGTATAAAGAGCCATGTGTTCAATTAATCATTTCATAGCTAGTAGATAAGATCAATAATAACCATGGATGATTTTACCATTTTGTGGTCTGGGTGAAGAATGTACTCAGGAAATCCAGGAAGAGTAAAGTCAAGAGAGAGATCCTCAATTCTGGCATTTCGAAAGCTTCCATCAACAATAGAACATGAGTTTTCTCCCAAAGCTGATCCCGAACACCTTTTCCTGTTAAGTAGAGCCTGAAACTCTAGTAGTGTCCTGCCTAGGGCAGGATCAAATGACTGAATGTCATACAAATTAAGTTCCTGACAAAAGGGAATAAAAAGAAAAATCAGTAGTCAAGGATATCTAAAATCAACGCTAATCAGAAGTTACATGGAAGGCCATTAATACATCAAGTTCAAAATCGGAAAAGGACCTGCTGAATGATGAGTTTATAGAAAGCTTTGGAGAATGGAAGATCCAAAACCCTTCTGTCTTGAAGAGCTTTTGCTACAATTTCACCCAAGAGCACAAACTTCTTAATAACTTCAGAAAACTGTATCCCACTAGACGCATCTAATGTAGGTGGCCATGGATGAGGAAAGAGGCCAAAAGAAGACACCAGAATTTCAGAATCCTTAATCTGCAACTCCTCTCTTGATGCAAAGGAACTATGATCCTCTCTCCACATGCCAAGGCCAGAGTTCTGAAATGCATGGCTGACCAGGGTATAAAATTCTAATGTAGGACCAAGACCACTACCAACTTCTTCATTGTACACCACTTCAATGGGCACTTTAGCATGAGCATATAGGTCCATCATTTGTGCAGCAGACTCCAAAATCTGGTCACGTGAAACAACAAACTTTTTACGGGGCAAACTGCCTGAACTTGTCTGCCTATGTCTTGGAATTCCTGAATTGTTATGTGATGGCACCTGTGGTTGAACTTGCTGAGGTCCAAATGCTGACAACCGGAAGTATTTACATCTTGCCTCAAAGCTGAATAAAAAGGGGCATGAAGCCACAAGCTGATTACACCACAATGGCATACCACCAGTGGACACAGCCAAAGTATCACGCATCTGCTGCTCCAGTTTTTCTGTTAACTTACTGCTCACAAACTCAATCTGTGAGATTGGATTAATAACTACTTTTAAAATATCCAAATTATTGACTAGTCCTTCAGCAAAAGCATGTACTCTTTCACAAGACAATAGATGAAACGAGAATCTGTTCAAGCCTTCCAAACTTTTAAGCAGAAATAGTATATCATAAGTTGGACTTGACTTATCCAAGTCAGAAGCAAGTTCACAATTAAAAATGCTGGTAAAAAATGACGTACACTGCATATAAGCCTCAACCTTATCCAACATGGAGGAACTTTGTGCTGAACTATGATATTCTTGATGACTAACTTCTTTAGGTTCGTCTGATATTCTATAGGTCAGGGTGTATGCATGGCTCCATAATTTTGCCCCCATATTGATTTCTTGATCAGCTATAATTTTCTGTTGGAGAATTGCTTGATACAACGTCAAAGTCCGGTCCAATTCTTGGCCTTCTAGGAAAAATGCCAGTTTTGGCAGGGCATCTCCCTTGCTACGGAATGGATGATACTGACTTTTTCTACCGATGTCTTCTCCAGGAGAATCTAGTACTTCCTTTACAGAGGCCTGGAAATATACCAAAGTCATAGCAATTTGGGGCCAGCTAACCATTAGTTTTGATGATTAAAGAAACAGCTACAATAGCTTGGTCATGACCAAGTTGGGGATATGGAATTACAACAGCAATATTCTAGTTAAGCAAATTTTGGGAATAAAATAGCTATTAATGAGTTATCTACTTACAATGTGAGTATCATTTGAATATGAAGTTTCACCGGGGATTCTCTGCTGTAAATTGATTGCTGATTCCAGTGGAGACTGTAATAAGTTAGATTTGTCCTCCTGCAGAAGTAAATAACAAGACTCCCTAAAGTTTCCACTGAATAGATGATAAACAGAGCAACAGGGTAAAGAAAAAATTTTAAAACGGGGAATTAACATATGCATTTATTCATCAGTCCAGAAAAATAACCTGCATCTCAGGCAAATCAATAGATGTGCTGTCATGCTGGACAGCACCTGAACTTTTGCCTTTGCCAGAGTTCACATTTAGAGTTTGAAACTGTACACTTTCCATTGGCTCCACATCTTGAATAGCTGTTTCTATCTGTTTGGCTGTTTCTAATCTAACTTTAGGCAGCAAAAATCCTTCAATAGCATCCAATGAAGAAAAAGGGTCAACAGTGACAGCATCGTCAGAGTAGTCAGAAAGACATGTTTCCCCTTCTTCTCTCAAGAAACGTACCCTCAGGCATGGGTGAGAAGTACAACGTCCATTAGGAACAGTAGCAAACCAGTTTCTTTGCTTGG
Organism: Balakata baccata; assembly: GCA_949630135.1. Taxonomy (NCBI): domain Eukaryota; kingdom Viridiplantae; phylum Streptophyta; class Magnoliopsida; order Malpighiales; family Euphorbiaceae; genus Balakata; species Balakata baccata. The sequence goes on along the minus strand of CATIWF010024461.1, from coordinate 6,829 downwards.
ATGAATGGCTCCAAATAACAGGAAAATTCTCCAAGGAAGACAATGCACTTTGCAGTTTCCGTACTAAAATTGATATGGACAACTCTTCAGCAAGAGTTGAATAAGATGAAAAAAGCCTTGCAAACACCCGAAATCTTTTTTCTACAACATAATAATGGTCATATCTACCATCAAGTTCTGCCTTTTCTCTCAAATATTGACCATTGGATATGTAATTTACTAGTGACTTCACAATTCCACTTTCAATAAATTCAAAAGTTGAAACAGGTTCTTTTCCATTAAGCCTTGACATAATTTGATGCAACAAGCAATAAAATTTCTCCTCATCTTGACCAGAAGCTCCAGCATTTACATGCAAATTCATTAGGTCAGTCAATGAATATGACAGAGATTTAAGCTTTTGAAGGATATCTGTCAATCCATTCCTAGAATTGCATAACTGTGGAGTAAAGTAAGTAGTTTTTATTTGCTTTGCAAGACTTTGAACACTATCCTTTTCAAGCTTGCATGTTGCTGCTTCTGAGGCTATGGGAGATTGACCAGTATCAAATGCATAACAAAAGCATCTTAGAAAAACCTTTGAAACAGACTTTTGACTAGAATCAGAAGACAGCTGGATGCCATTAAACACTGGGAAAATCAACCCTGAACATTTTTCTGGCATCATAAGGGCATCAATGGCAAACAAGACACCTTCCTTAACAAAAGAGTTCAGGAAAACATCTGAAAGTTTCTGCAAAATTATCTCAGCTATTTGCAGGGCTGATAACAGCACATGAGGATCCTTCCGTGTAAAAACTCCAGCCAAAAAACTGACAGATTGTTCGACAAACTTTATTAACTTTACCTAATCATTCAGCATGCTAATTAAAGATGAGAAGGACAACCTTACCTTGGAATGGTAGCATTCTTAAGTAATTCAACAAGCATGTTAGATTTGCTAAAATAAACCAACTTTTTGATGACAGATAGGCAGCCATAGCAAACATATAAATTTACACCAGAATTAACCACCTGTTCGTGGAGAGAAGGAAAAATCAGAAAGCAGTGGAAGGGAGTTTGAAACCCAGTCCTGCGTAAGATAACAAACCTGGATCAACATGGGTAATATATCAGAACCAAACTGATGCAATAGATCTGGGTGATCAACTAAGAATGATTCTTTCTCTGTCATTTCTTGTGGAACATCTTGATCCTTTGCTACTTGAGGGAGAAGCTCATAAAACAACTTCAGAACTTCGTGTACCTATTTTAATAATAATAATAATAATAATATTATTATATACACCATTTAGTTTATAAAGCCACATAAAATCTGAAGTTTCCATCAAAGGGGAAACAATTGAAACAGCAGCAGGCAGTGGTGTTCAGTGTAACCATGAACTCAAGAAGAAGGCATCAATAAATAAATAAAAATAAACTGGTGTGTCAACTCTAATGCTATAATCTACCGAAAGAGCATACTACAAACTGCAGCAAAGTACAACTAATTTTGAAAAAATATATGCAAACTGCAGTAAAGTACAACTAACTTTCTCAAGATCAACCATTATAAATCATTATTTAATCATTCTCATTAACATGATTTTTAGTCATAAAAAACCAATAATCTCTTATTTGCTTTCAGACTACTCAACTTTCTGCAGTTTCATCATAGGCATCCTTTAAGTTTCTATTATGCTACATTTTTCACATATTTAATTAGCCATTCAAAGAACAAGGTAAATACATTGATTTGCTCCCTCAAAATCAAATAAAGAAATTACTATAATCACTTTGCCAAAATAAACAAAGTACAAAAAAATGTCATTTAGTCCAAGATGTAAACCTGGTTGCTATGCCCATCTACTGCATGGAGTGAAGCCATTCCATGTGAGACATCATAAGTTGCCAATATGTCCTTCAGAGTTCTGCTTATATTAAGCTTATGAAGTGTCCTGAAAGCCACAATTGAACCAGAAGAAAGTTTGACAAGTAGCCCAATCAAACCCTGCCAGCAAAATTAAGAGGGGCAGAAAACCCTTCAGAGGACCAAAAATTGTGTGCCAATCTAATGTCAAAATTTTGATTTATATAATTGCCCATACATTGTAAATTGGCTGGGATAGAGGGGTTCGGCTATTCATATGTATTAGATGCATAGCTTGATCAATTAGTCCATGCTTACAAAGTTCATCCAGCATCTCAGAAGACTTACTAACTCGCTCTGCTATTTTCATCAAGCAAATAACCACATTTTCAACAAGCTGAAAAGTTGACACAAAGATATGCATTTGTAAGGTCAAAAGGGATAATTAAACAAATAACTAATTTCTTGAGATCATTCAAAAGATAGTCCATGCCTGTTGATCCTCATACTGAAGAAGATTGCATAATATTGGAACAGCCTCCATACAAGGTGAAGGGCATTCTGTTGGTAATTTCTTACATATATTGACCACTGTTGAAAGTGCAACTCTCTAACAAAGACAGAAGGAAAAGCAAAGGTTGTTCTTTAAATCCCCCACATCAAAGACATCAACTACTAGCAAATTAAAACGAGAAGAAAAACCAAATATTGATCAATATCTTAGCATATCCACTTACTTGAACACTTGTGGAAAAGAAGTCAATAAAACTTAGAACAGCCATAATTGCCCCAGACTGTAAGCAAATGAGCGGTTGTTCCCGAGATATTTTCTCCAATGCTTGCAAGCACTATATTAAAGCAACAAATTATCTTCAATCATCATGATATTAAAACATCTCCTCGGCATAAATAAAACTGCATAAGGCTATGTGCGCTGAATTAGGTCTATTCACCAAATGCAAAAGAATACCTGTTCAGCTACATCTAAGTACTCAATGGCCATTAACCTTTGACAAAGAACAGGAACAGCATCATTTCTAACAAGAAAAGTAGATGCTCGAGGAGATACATCACAGAGATAAGTTAAAGCTCTTATAGCCAACAACATTATATCTGGATTTGTATCATGCTTCGCAAAGCGAACAAGAACTGGGGTTAATGAGTCTGCCATCATACTTGAAAGAGAATCATCGGTACAAAATGACAGCACTTCACACAATTCAGTTAGAGCAGCTAATTGCCTAGAAGGCTCAGTCCCCTCTGTTAAATTGGATAGCGCACTTCTCAATTTGCCATGATCACCAAATGATCTCTGCCTTTGAAAATTGCGCAAACTACTATGTCTTGGTAGTGCATCATCAGAATCACATGAGCCATAAGCTGAATCCCTTTCATGCTCTTCCTCCTCTGACCGGCTCAAAGCTGAAGCAGAGGATGAAGTATCCATTTCAGCTTCATGTGGTTCAGGGGCGGAATTTGAGGAAGTTACATGGGTTTGGATTGACGAGTTAGAAGAACTTGGTCTAAACTCCAATGAACTACAAGCTCTCTTATCTGCCGGCAACTCGTCAATCATTTCTGCCCTCTTTTTCCCACGACTTCCCATTGTTTACTTTCAGCGTATTGAATTTAACAAAAAAAAACCTGTTTAAGTAGATATTTAACCAGTTAAAACCAGAGCACAAAAAATGGCGCACTCATTCTCATAAATTCAGAAAAGCAACTCCCTAAAGATCAAATCAGGCAATGAACACAACCATATTACCAGAACCATACTTGAGAAGAATCCAAACAAAATACATGAAAATTTACTGTCTGATAGTCAAAGTTCCATTTGATTAAGCATTATAATTGTTAATGAACACCCTAACTCAGAATTTAATAATATATAAACACAATAAAAAAACAGATAAACAAACTCAAGATTCTCCAGATAGCACAATAACAGATTCATTAAAGAAGAAGAAGAAGAAAAAAAAAAACTTAGCTTTCCCATTCACACATAAAAAGAAAACTCCATCACTCGCATTTACACAAGCATAGATTTCAATGGAAAATAACGAAATTCAAAGTAAAAAAAAAGTAAGAATGATAATCAGTACAAAATTGAAATATTCGTATTATCTATGTAATTAAGTACCTAAAATTGTTGTACATCGGCCTTCGCGAGAATCGAAGACCTAAATATCTAAAGGAAATTTATGGTTTTCTTTTCAAGGATTGTTTCTTTCTTCTCCCTGGAGATGATGATGATGATGATGGAAACAGAGGAGGAGGGGGCGTGTGTTTATGATTGTTACTATTATGTTCTCTTTTTTTTATATATATGTTTTTTTTACATAATATTTATTTATAATAATATAATATGAGAGTGCAAATCTTCCAAGAAGTTTATGGTAATTAAGCTTCTACTAACTGTAGGATTAATCATAACTACTGTGAGGTGCATTGTGCGTAACACAGCTTCTTTTGGATCAACCGCTCCTGCAGATTGTTGATTTTGATCCAAATTCTTCTGATCATCAGTAACTTTAGTCATCATCTATTTGCTAGGCTAATTGCACAAATATTTCTGATTTTTATCATTTTATTATGAAATGGTACAACATTTTTTAATGGTTACAAATTGATACTAAATATTTTTGCTTTATTACAATTTGGTATCAAAGCCAAATTTTCAATTAAAAAGATCATGTGTCAGTTTGTGAAAATATCATATTAATATATCTCGTCGAATTTTGATTTTTATCATTTTAATATAAACTAGTACAACATTTTTTAATAGTTACAAATTGATATCAAATATTTTCATTTTCTTACAATTTGATATCTAAGTCAAATTTTCAATTAAAAATATGATGTGTCAGTTTGTGAAAATATCATAACAGTATGTTACGTCAGTTTTTTTTATTAGAATCTTTACTTTTAATATCAAATTGTAACAAAGTGAACATTTTTTAATTGTTGCAAATTGATACCAAATGTTTTCACTTTGTTACAATTTGGTACCTAAATCAAATTTTCAATTAAAAAGATGATGTGTCAGTTTGTGAAAATGCCATATCAACATGTCATGTCAGCTTTTTTTATTAGAATTTTGATTTTAGTACCAAAATGTAATAAAGTAAAAAAATTTTGTATCAATTTATAACAAAATTATAAGAATCAGTACATTTGTGCAATTAGCTCTCGATTTGCTTCAAAGTTAACCTTTCACCAAATTAAAGGGGGGAAAAACAAATTTAGACCCTTATTTTATTTTTTATCAGTCTAAAATTACAATCAATGTAACATTCTCGACCGTCCATACATGCATTGTCACATGCATTTCATATGGACATATTCATTTTATAAATGTCGGTCACATGAAACATATGCATACATAGAGATTTTAGCTAGACGTGTTCACGGGATAAACTTGACACGGGTCAGTTTATCGCAATAGGAGCAAGTCGTACGTGTCTAGTTATAATTTAAATAAGAACACAAGATATTGAAAGTAAAATTAAATAAATGATTACTTTTGAAATAAATGAAATTTAGCATAGTTAAATTAAAATAGACAATTTGATTAGAGAATATTTTGGCACTAAGTACTTGTGATTATGTAAAGAAAATAATAATAATAATAATAATAACAGAAAAAAAGAAGAAGTAAGTCTGCAATTTTGGAGGATAAAGGCAGAATTGACCTTTTTTCATCCGGCTATCATTTCTTCTTCTCTTCTTCATTTTTCTTCCAACTTTCTTCCTCAAACTCAACCATAACTGGTCACAGGTGAGTTATTGATCACTTTTTTTTATTGATAATCATGATTTGAATGTTGTTAGATCATGGTTTAGATAGTAAAGTGACTATATCACTTCTAGAATTCTGTTTTGGCAACAGTTAGTTGCTGCTCCGTTTTCTTCATGATAGAAACTGATTTTTGAGAAATACAAAACATAAAAGTTGTAGATTTGTGTCTTAAGTTCATGGATATATAAATATTTTTGGATGATTTGGTGTCTGTAAAAAGATATGGGCATTGGATTAGAACTGGTTCCATTGAGGAACCTAGCTGAATCACTTTCTGTTTTGATTCTGTTTCTATATGATAGAGTCATTATTTGAGGAATCTCAAAACATGAAAGCTGTAGATATATGTGTTATCTATTGTATACCAAATTTCAAGAACAGATTGTGGGCGGATGTTGAGTTATAGGCAAGAAAGTCATACCTATTCCATATTTGAGCTGCCTGCTTAGTGTTCTGGGCAGGTCCAGTCAGTTGTTTGCTAATTTTGAGCTCCTTATAGACATAATATGTAACTAGTCAAAGCATAAAAGTTATAGGTACATATCTTAGCTAAATTTTGGCACAAATTTCACCTCAATATGTTATATATGTTGTGAGTTATAGTCTTCACAAGTCAGACTGATCCGGATGTCAGCTCTGTTTCTGACCAGTCCCAATTACCCTACCATATGAGGACTTTAGAGGGGGAATGATGAAAGTTATCAACATGAAAAATGTTCCATTTTAATATATATATGTGCATATAAAGTTTCATACAAATATGACTTACATGTTGTAAGATATGAAGAAGCAAATTTGGTGTCTCAAAACTGCCTATGGTAAAAAACAGGGCAGAGAATAGAACATGTTTATAAATTGATTAAAATATTTCACAATAGTCCAATTGGTTTGAAATTTAGATATGTAGTATCGCTACATGTTAGCTTTAATTAGAAATAAGAATCATACAAATTGGACTAGTATTGAAAAAGTTATAAGCTAATAAATACATGAAGGTCACACTGCCATTAGACCAAACCCTAGTTAGTGGTTTTTAAAATGCATATTTCAATTTGTCTAAATTTCACTAAGTTTATTTAGCTACCAATTGATTAAGTATACATTCAATTAGGTCCACAGCATATTGGAGAGTCTCAAGGAAGTGAAAGACAGTAAGATAGAGGCTTATTAGCAAAAGAAAA
>CATIWF010024445.1:0-25576 GCA_949630135.1 Balakata baccata | reverse complement strand
AAAGAGGATACAAATTGTAAAATCCATTGATGGATTAGTGCAAACATCTGGGAGTTGAAACATCCAAATTGATGAGATAATCAAAGAGTTTGATTTCTCACAATATTAGGATGATTCATGTGTTTTCAAGAAGGTTAGTGGGAGTGTCATTCTGTTCCTAGTCAAGTATATGGAAGACATACCATTAGTAGGAAATGATCTCTCATTTCTAAGTTAGTCAATTTGTTACTCTAAAATAGTTCTCCAAAAAAGGATTTTAAAAATAACCATGCCAAAAAGGGATTAAGATCTAAGGAGATAGATCTAAGAGGTTACTCATTCTTTCTTAGTCTACATAGCTAAGTGGTTAGCATGAAATAGTCTACAAGAGGATATGTTCCTATGATCAAAAGGATTACCCTTTCTAAGTCTTTATTTCCAAAGACAAATAGACTAGCATGGATGAGATTCCATAAGCCTAGGCTATTGGATACATCGTGTGCTATGTTGTGTACTAGGCCCAATGGATATCATGCTATGAGTGTCATGAGTGGATATCAATATGATCTCATCAAGGGTTTATGGGTGACTGTCAAGAACATCATTAAATACTTGAGAAGAATTGGGGATGTATTCTTGGTTTAAGGAGATAGTAAGCTTAAGGTAAGCAGGATTATGGATGCCAGCATCCAATACGACAAGCATAACTTAAATCCTAGTCATGCTATGTATTCACATTAAATGGTTGTCCAGTTGATTGGAAGAGTTCCAAATAGGTGATGGCTACGGATTCTATTACTAAAAGTACATGACAGCTTCCAAAGCACCTTAGGAAGCGATTTGGATAAAGGAATTCATCACAAAGTCAAAAGTGATTCCTAGTATTGTAAATTCAATATGATTGGAACAACAATAGAGCCATTGCATGTGCAAAGGAATCATGGTCTCATCAAAAGGTCCAAACATGTACTCAATCTTATCAATCGATTCGAGAAATCAATGGTAGATGTAATGTAATGAGAGAAAGAGTTCCCACAGATCAGAAAAATATCTGATCGAGTCACTAGCCCAAAACCCCAAAAGAAATATGAAAGTCATATCCTCGCCTGTGGGGTAATGTACAATGGCGATTGGTTTTAGTGCAAGTGGGAGATTGTTAGAGATGTGCCCAAAAGGCAATCGCCTCAGGCACTTAGTGTACACATTCATAAAGGCATATTTTAATTATATTAGTATTCATTTGCATATGAATTGATATAGATCTTAAACTGATTAATGAAAGTCCATGATATGAAACATAGCAAGAAGGAAATCATGATGGGATCATGATAATGAGATTCCTATGATGTGTAATTTTGTTAGTATCTAAATTATCCCTAGTCATAGGATTAATAAGACGGGACATTGTTGATCCAGATAGACTAGTACATGTTATACTCCTTGATTAGATCAAGCAGTAGATCTCATAAGCTGTGAGCATGAGATGTTCAACGTTAACATGTGGATGCTTACTAAGAGTAGTCAAGTACATTGGATGACCTGCTATGAGACAATCATATGGATTATATATTCAAATGTCAATGATAGCCTAATCATAGCAATGGTGCATGTATCCTTAGACTTGAGGTACTCAAGGATATCTTGGATACTGATTCTGTGCTTTGATTCTATTCCTTATTGCCTCATAGAGGTCGCCCATAGGGTGGTGATTGGGTGTAGCTTGAGGAATTTGAAGGTAATTGGGCAGCCAACAGAGGATTCACCGCTCCTGATAGAGGGAGAGTATACCCACGTCCTCTTGTTGGGATCATTACTCGAGAATCTCTGGCTAGAGTGGAAATGTCATGAAGATGGTCTTCAGTGACATGTCTAATTGAGTAATGAGTCTCAGTGACAAGATCTCAAATCACTTGGGCTAGATGTGACGTAGTCAGTCTAGCGGGTGTTGACACATTGTCCATGCTCTGAACCGAGTGGGGTATAGAATGGTGAAAGGATGAGTTGCACATATTGTTATCTATGGAAAGGTTCGTAGTCAAATCATGACTTTCCGGTCAATTGGGGATCATGATGTGTTGCTAGATACCGCTCATGATTTGCTTAAATTATTTGATAATTTAAGTGGCCAACACACCGGGAACCTAATGGGTCACACGCTTTGGAGATGTAAAGAATGAGCAAAATGGCTTAGGATGAGATCCAAAATATGAGAAAATTATTTTGAGTCAGTTCGCGATAAAATCGGGGGAAAAAAATCGCTCGGACGGGTTGACAGGCCCGCGCGAGCCCGCTGGCCAGGCAGGCCAGCTGGGCCTACTCAGCAAGTCCAAGCGGGCTGTTGTGCGCGCTGGCGCACAGCTACCCGCTTGTGGCAATAAAATGGCCTAAATGGCCATTTAAGCCACTTTACTATTCATAACTCCCACACTTTCTCCTCTCATCAATTTGGATCTATTTTTCTGATTTTCTTTTGGATCTAAAAGACCCCAAAAGACAGAAAATAGACAAGGAAAAATTTTTGGGAGAAGAAAAATTTTTGGAGACAACAGGGAAATTAAAGAGTTTAATTTTCTTCTCATATGAACATACACTATTGCTAGCACTTTGGGGTATGTTCAAGCCATCTCCCTAGTGGTTTCATCATCTCATCTTTGCGTGGATATTTTGTGGTTTGCTACACCCCAACAAGGTGAGAAGTTGAAGAAAATCAAAAAATTATAAAGGTATAAATTCTGAATTTTCTTTGGTTAAATTGATATTAATTGGCACATGTAAAATCTTTTGATTCGGGTTTTGAAAATTTTTATTTTCCGCTGCGTTATATATATGTGATACATGATCAAAACCCTTCATAAGTTGTACAAGAATGGTGACTTAGGGTCATTTGATTATAAATCCTATGACATGTAAATCTTACTTATTAGCCAAAGATGACAAAATCACTTTTTAATGGCAAATGGTGAACGTGCCAAAGGACAATTGGACCTTACACATGCAGATGTATGTGGACTAATGTCTATGCATGCCAGAAGAGGTTTTGTCTACTTTATTACTTTATTGATGATTATTCATGATATGGGTTTATGTATCTTAAGAGATACAAATATGAAGCCTTTGAAAAGTTTAAAGAATTTAAAAATGAAGTAGAGAAACAACTTGGCAAAATTATTAGGACACTTAGATCCAATTGAGGTGGCGAATACTTAAATCAAGAGTTTCAAGGTTATCCAAGGGATAACGGGATATTATCCCAATAGATTCCACCTTACATGCCACAATATAATGGTGTGGCTGAAAGGAGAAACTGAATCTTATTAGACATGGTGAGGTCTATAATGAGTTTTGTAGATATACCCAAATCCTTATAGGGTCATGAACTTGAGAATTATGTTTATATTTTAAGTAAAGTGCTTTCAAAGTTAGTTGATATTACTTTATGTGAAATTTGGACTAACAAGAAACCCTTCCTTCTCACACGAATGTTTGGAGTTATCGAGCTTATATGAATCGAACAATGTCAGATAAGCTAGAAGCTAAATTTGATAAGTGTCTATTTGTGGGATATCAAAAAGAGACAATTGGATATCAATTTTACCACCCTTTGGAACAAAAGGTGTTTGTTTCAAAGCATGCTACCTTCTTAGAAAAAGAGTTTCAAAATGAGATAGTGAGAGCAAGATTAAACTTAAAGAAGTTCAAGATGCTCAAGAAACGCAGATCAATTGGTACAACTTGAAACACAAGAATTTTGTAGATCAAGTAAAATGTGCACTATTCTTAAGATATAGATTCCTTATAAGTGAACAGAACAATGTATTGCTTATAGAGGATAATGAGCCTACAACCTACAAAAAAGTTTTGAATAGTTCAAAATATGACAAATGGGTAAAGGCCATGAAGTTAGAAATGGATTTCATATATGAAAACCAAGTATGAACTTTGATTGGTTCACCTGAAAGAATAAAACCCACTGGATGCAAGTAGGTCTTCAAAAAGAAGATCAATATGGAAGGTAACATAGTTACCTATAAGGCTAGGCTAGTAGCAAAAGGATATCGTCAAAGATAAGGAATTGATTATGATAATACCTTTTCTCCTATTGCCATGCTTAAATCCATTAGAATACTTTTAGCCATTATGGCTCATTATGACTATGAGATATGGCAAATAGATGTAAAAATGACTTTCCTTAATGGAAACTTGACTGAGGATGTGTATATGACACAATCTGAGGGCTTCACATCAAGGGATTGCGAAAATGTATGCAAATTGTAAAGATCCATTTATGGTTTGAAGAAAGCATCCATGAGAACATCCACATCTTGTTTTTACTAGAAGGCTAGTAGAAGTGTAGTCGTTTTCCTTGTGTTATATATATGTATATATCTATATATATATCTATATATAGATATATATCTCTATATATATATATATATACATAGATATATAGATATATACATATATATGACATATTACTCATAGGAAATGATATCTCGGTTTTTCAATATGTCAAAATATGGCTTTTGAAGATTTCTCCAAGAAAGACCTAGGAGAAACAACCTACATATTGGAGATTAAGATCTATAGAGATACATCTAAAAGGTTGTCTGGTATTTCATAGTCTACATACATAGATAAGATGCTAAAGAGGCTTAGTATGAAGCAATCCAAGAGAGGATTTATTCCCATGACCTAGGGGCTAAACTTTCTAAGTCTATATGTCCAAAGACATAAGACAAATGGACACACATGAGTAAGATCCGATATGATTCGACTATTGGATCTATCATGTATGCTATGTTGTGTATTAGGCCTAATGTATAATAGGCTTCGAATGTCACGAGCAGATATCAGTTGGATCTCAGTGAAGGGCATTGGATGGCTGTCAAAAATATTCTTAAGTACTTGAGAAGGACTAAGGATGCATTTTTGGTATATAAAGATGGTGAGCTTAAGGTAAGCAGGTATATGGATGCCAACATCCAGTATGATAAGGATGACTTTAAGTCTCAATCCGGATATATGTTCACTTTAAATGGTGAAGTAGTTAGTTAGGAGAGTTCCAAATAAGAGATAACTATGGATTCCACAACCAAAGCATAGTACATCACAGCTTCTGAAGCAGCTAAAGAAGTGGTTTGGATAAAGAAATTCATCATAAGAACAGTTCCTAGCATTGTTGATTCGATACAATTGTATTATGATAACAATAGAGTCATTACATAAGCAAAGGAGCCACAGTCTCATCAAAGGTCCAAACATATACTCAGGCGGTACTATCTGATTAGGGAGATCATAGAGAAATGATGTAAAGATTGGAAAAATTTCCACTAATTAGAACATAGCTGATCCACTCACTAAGCCACATTCCAAAAAGAAGTACAGTAGTCATGTGAAAGATTGTTAGAAATGAGCTCTAAAGGCAATTGTCTTTAGTACTTTATGTTGATTTATCAATAGAAGGCATTTTCATTATTTTGTGTTTATTTATATGAATTAACATCGATCATAAATTGATTAATGAAGTCCTTGATATAAAACATAGCATAAAGGTGATCATGATAATATCATGATGGTGAGATTCCTATCATGTGCAATTATGTTTATGTCTAAATTATCTCTAGTCATAGGATTAACAAGATGGACAGTGTTAATCCAAAAAGACAAGCACATGTTATACTCATTGACTTAGTCAAGTAGTAGATCTCATAAGCTATAGGCATGAGATGCTTAGAGCTAACATATGAATGCTTGCTAGAGTAATTAAGTACATTGAATGACCTACTATAAGACAATCACATGGATAGTCTCATCATAGCAATGGCACAAGTATCTTTAGACTTGAGATACTCAAGGTTATCTTGGATACTGATCCTATAATTTGACTTCGTTCCTTGTTGCCTCATAGAGATTGCTTATATGGTGGTGATTGGGTATAACTTGAGGTATTCGAAAGTAGTTGAGTATCCAATAAAGGATTCATAACTCTTGATAGAAGGAGAGCATGCTTATGGCCTCTTGTGGAGATCATTGCTCGAAAATCTCTTACCATAGTGGATATGTCTCGAAGAAAGTCTTAGAAGACATATCTTATAAAGTAATAAGTCTCATAGACAAGATCTAATAGCACTTGGACTAGATGTTATGTAGTCAATATAGTAAGAGTTGACATATAGTTTATACACTAAACCGAGTGAGATATAGTGAGGTGAAGGGATGAATTGCATGGTAATTGTCTACGGAAGAGTTTACAGTCAAACATATAGTCCATATGAAGCCTAGCATTACGTGCACGTAGCACGAACACTGACATGTGTTTCTGCATGCTATCACGCGAGCTGGCACGCTGGCTACGTAATGAGTGGGTGGCTTGGGCTATTTTATGTGTTCTACTTGGAATAGGATTCCAAGCCCTAATTGACATTAAGAGACATATAAAAAGCCACTTTAAGTCTCAAAATGTGTGGTTGCACTCCATAAAATTAATTGTTAATTTCTCTCTCTCCTTCTCTCAAAGATTAATTACTTATGCACCTCTAAGGTTATTTTCTTTTATCTTTCGCTCGATAATTCCCTGACTCACTCTCCTATGAGGATAGAGATGGAGAAAATTTCTTTCCTATTGAGCGGAGCGGGGACGGGGAGGATACTCCCCGACACTTTAGGGATCCGATAATTATAAATATTTTTTTATCCTTAAAAAAAAAATAATATATTGTAAAATACAATCTAATTTATATAGATAGTGATTAGTGAACAAAAGTATAATTTATACAGCAAAATATAATCTAATAATGTACCTTTTATATTATTTAAAAAAATACGTCCACTATAAAATTTAAAAACACTTGAAAATTAATATTAAAAATTAAAAAATTTGAAATATATAGAAGTATATCCCATATAATATTTATAATAAGAAAAAATGTTATTCTTTGCTTAAGGCTCAAATAAAATGGGAGAATTTCACCCACGGTAGTCTAAGTATATAATTCGCAACAATTCAGTACCTGAAAAATTATTTGTAACACAAAAGTACTCAAATTATGTAAATCGTAACAACTCAGTACCTCAAAAATTATTTATAACACAAAACTATCTCAATTTTTATTTTGTAACACAAAAGTATCTCAAATTTTATTTTGTAACTAATAGTACTAATGTCTTTAACTGTTAGTCTCCATAATATAAGTATAATATGAAATATCCATATTAGATAAATTTTAATAAAAATAAATTAGTTATAATATCCATATCAGATATTTTTCAATTTTGCTGACCGGATATTACAACTTATTTCGCTTTTATTAAAATTTATCAGGATATTTCATATCATACTTTTGTTAAAAAAACTAAGTGAGTGTTTGGAAGTACTATTAAGTTTCCAAAAGCAAGTTTTGAATGTTTTTAATTAATTGACTAATTTTTTTAATTTTTTTTATGAATTTTTTTTCTTTCAAATCTACTTTTGGAAAAAATATCTATTTACGACATTGATTTTTGAATGTTAAGATGTAATGAAGTTATTATATTGAATTTATCAATATAGTTACTAGTTTATAATTTTATTTTAGAATATATATAAATTATTTTATTTTTATAATTATCTAATTGGACCTTCTAAATAAAATTTCTTATATATATATATATGCATGATAATTGATAGTTTCTCATTATAAGCGTGTAATAATGTGACAGTATGCGATAAGTTGATGGATATATGTTGCCTTTATAAAGGCTAATCATATAGAACTATTGAGGAGTGCTTATATTTTAGGGAAAATTATATTTTCTCATTGATATTTGATATAATACAATAGTATCATTTGAAGTTTAAAAATTATATTATTTGCCTTATTTGTTTTATCATATTACACTAATACGTCATTCCATTAGTTTTTCTATTAGAAATATTTTAGATTGTTACGAAATAATAAAAAAAAAATTATTATTTATTTTTTGAAGTTTGACTTATTGTATTAATATCCCTAAGGTTTGACTTATTATACTATTACCCCTTGAGTTTTAATATATTATACTAGTACCTTCCTAAACAAAAAATTTTTTTGTATGACTAACGATAAATGTCTTAAAATTTAACATAAAAACTATATAATTTAATAGAGATAAAATAGAGAGGGGAAATAACATAATTTTTAAACCTTAAAGGGGTACTAGTATAATATATCAAATCTCAGGAGATATATAGTAATTTTCCCCATATTTTATATCTTAGCCTTATTCAAGCCCATTTATCACCACCCCAAGGGAGACCGAAGGCTTTTATTTTATGGAAATTTTACAGAAGTAAAAGAAAATGAATATCTATTTACATTTTTAGCAGCATTCAAAGTTTTTCTCAATTTTATTCAGAACGACTTTCTAAAATTACAACAATAATTTCATCTCAAAATCACTCTAAAATATACCCAAATGGTAGATAGTCGGCATACCTTCGGTATATTTTAGGGATATTTTGGTTCAATTTTCACAAAAAAAAATAACAAAATAACAAAAACAATTAAATCATTTAATAAGAAGAAGAGAATTCAATCAAAATTCAAAACATCACAAATTCTCAAACAAACAGTTTGGTATACCCTTCCGAATACTTTGAGTATATCTTGGGGATATTTTAGGTACTCCTTAAGAATTTTTTTGGAATACCTTGAGTATATTTGGGAATAATACTAGGTATACCTTGAGAATTTTCAAAAAATTCCCTAGGAATGCATTCAATATACCATTAGGAATACCTCAGATATATCTTGGAAATACTTTGGGTATACCTTGGAAATTTCTTGAGAATTCTTTGGAATGAATCTTTTGGGAATACATTGAGTATATCTTGAAGATACTTCAGCATACCTTTTGGGAATTTTACAAGAATACATCGGGTATATCTTGAAAATACCTTAGGTATATCTTGGCGATTTAAAAAAAAAATACTATTAAAAAAATTATTTGCAACTCAATGGATACATCAAGCCTTCAACATCCAAACAAACATCTTACAACAATTATAGCTCCTAGATCGCCCATTAACATTAAAATCCGCAATGGCCTCTACCAATCTCGTCGGTGATCAAAATTCAAAACCAAACTCTAAAGCTACTTGAATCACCACCAATACTTAAAAATCCCTCTTGGTTCTTTGTTCCAAAGCTGCTCAAATCGCCCACCGTAAACTCAAACTTCAGCAAACATGTTGGATAGATAAAAGGAGGAGTAGGTTGACGGAGACAAAAGAAGAAAAAGATGACGAAGAGTTTGCTGGATAGGAATGAAAATTTTTTCGATAAAATTGAAAAAATACAAAACTCTCGGTAATTATAAAAGAATATAAATGTGACAACGGGGTGACATTTTTATTTTATTTTATTTTATTATATCTATTATACTATTAGAATAATAATTTAATTAGTTGTAGGGTTCTTTTTTATATATATATATGCTGCTTAATTATGATATTGATTGTTATAAGCATTTTTCCTTTTTTTGGTTCTTGATCAATGATTACCTGTTGGTGATCTCTAGAGGCATGAAATGAGCTTTCGAACTAGGAAATGAACTTGCACTACTGCATATGAGGTTTGAGCGCATATGTTATTCATATATTATTCTAGTTATCCATAGATTGTTTAGATTTTATATAAGATAATAAATTTTTTTTTACTTTAACCAAAATTTTCAAGTTAGAACATTGAATATCAAATACTAACTAAGATAAATCGTTTTACTTTTTTAATGAATTTATCTATCATGGACTAGTCTGAATAGTTAAGATAGATTTTATGCTAATTTTATAATTATATTCAATTTCAGATTTTATGCTAATTTTATAATTATATTCAATTTCAGTTGGATATCAGTGTGGTGGTAACTATTCAAATCGATGACACCAATTTTTCAATATAAATAACTTGCTTATCACATATGCATACACAAATATCTAATAGAAACCTGGTCCTAGTTGCATATTGAATTTGAAGAAACTATGATATAACAAGAAACTTAATTATTCGTTTAAAAAAAAAGAAGAAAGAAACTTAATTATTTGTCCAAGGTGGTAATTACACAAAAGGAAATCTTAGCCTAACTATAGCGTGGTTTACGTGTGGGGAAGAAACTATTCACTGGCTCAGTCAACTAACATACTGCAACTGACGTGGAAAGTTATTATCACATGCTTTCCGCTTTCAAACTCAACTAGCCATCATTTATATTTTGTGAAGTTGCAAAACTACAAATGCCATAGAATTCTTTGTCCACTTATTACATTAATTTTTAGTATGAAGTTTCGATCGCATATTCCTAACTCAAAACTTTATATGTCTTGCCAATTCAATATTACAAAATTAAAGTTTATTGGTAGATTAGTCTTTCACTAAATAGATTTTTTTATGTTGATCAAATATGATACTCTATGTCCGAACTGATTTTAGCCATTTATTTATTAATAAATAATTAAAATTTAAGTCGATACCACAATAGAAAAAAAAATGTATTGATAAAATATTTTTTATTTGATTAAAAAAACAAAATTTTGTTGAGAAAAATTAGTAACTAATTCACGATTTCAAATAACTTAATTAAGCAACAAACTATTAAAAAGCTCATTCCAATAGATGTATATTAATTAAGCACAGGTTTTATTTTCTTTTTCAACACAATATTTATAGCAAAAACTAATCTCCATCCATACTTCTACTAAGTACTATCGCCATCATTAAATGTCATATGGAGACAGCGAAGAGTATTCTTTCTTTTGCCATTAAAATGCATAATTTTTCTTTTCTAGATTGGATTTATTTCTATAAACTAATATTTTATAGTAACTATTGATCTATTAATTTTTTTTTTTTTTTGTATATTTTTAGAGGTTTGGTATTGAATTCAAAACCTCCTATGTTAATGAAGACGACTAACTCATGATTGGCATAAATTAAGCTAACCTCAATTGGCGTGTTAATTTCATAACCTATGGTTACTGAACTTTTTCCGTATAGTAGTAAAATTATAAAACTTTTTTTATTCCAAAAAAATTAGTAAAATTTTGTTTTCGTTTCACTAAAATTACTTTTAATAAGTTTCCAATGACAAGTTAGATTTCCGGTAACATATCAGCTGTCATGTCAAATTTGCAGTTATTCATATATGAAAATTGGCCAGAAGTGACTAGTGAAACAAAAACAAAATTCAATGATTTTTTTTGGACGAAAAAAAGTATTGTGATTAATTTACTGTAATAAGAACAAAATTCAATAACTATAGATGAAATTAATTCTCCAATTGGCTCTGTTAATTTATTTAGACATCTATGAGTGTTTGGTTCAGCTGTTTATAACACTTCTCGATATAACTAAATTTTTCTCTAATCATACCGAAGGATGCTACGAATGCATGAGATTTAAAACATGTTCAATTTAAAACTTTTTCATATATCATGACCATGATAACTTAATATAAAAATCAAATGCAGTTTGCAAAAAATTAAATTTTACTTTTCATTTATTAACAACTTTGAGCTATACTCATCTCAAAATGAAAACAAAAACTACTTAAATCATTTATTATAATTCAAAACCCATTGACATTATATATACATGTATCTATCACCCTCCTAATGCCAGTTTGACCTTTGACTCCTTGGATTCTATCTCTTTGTCAACTCTAGCTCTTACCTCAATCCTGCCTATGAGGAAAAATTAAACACACGCTAAGTAATTCAATGCTTAGTAGTACAATAAGAGCTTTTAAATATATATATATATATATATATATATATATATATATATATATATTCCCTTACCTCAATTCTGAGATAACAATTACATATTTTCCATATTTTGTCTGCTTCTGTTTTCTTACCCCCACCTACCTTGAAAGTAAACACCTATACATGCATACATATATATACAACCACTACCACACGACATGGCACAACCATTCATTACGCATACCATAACACAATATTCAATATAAACCCAAGGCTCATCCAGTCTTGTCTAGCATATCTCATGCACAAAAAATAGGAATCAAGGATGCCCAAATACTGGTCCTTAATCCACCCTGTTCCTCCTAGTTGAAAGCACCCAAATACCGAGCCTCAAGCCACTTTGATCCCCTACCATGGTACCATACTCTATTCTACCCTTTCCCAAGACTAGAAATCCCATCCAAACATTTCATGCATATCACACATTTCAATGTCAAAATATTTCCACACAATGGAATCATAAAATTATTCATTATTAAGGTTCACAATCAGTGTCAATCAACTCTATCTTGGACCTAAAAGCTCTATATAAACATATCATAACATAATTTATATGAATCACACCCAAAAGTATCATTAAAAGGCTCAGGGTTCTGCTCCTTATTTCAGCAAGCTTCACAACCAGCCTAGTGGTGAATGCTGCTGTCCCAATTTTCCATGCATCCAAAATCATACCAAAAATACATCTTGTCATATCACATACATATCCTAAGTTTCTCCTAAGTGGAACCTCCCTAGTAATAATCCATTCAACCATATACCATACTTTAAACATGCCACCACACATATTTTTCCATATCACAATTATTCATATAAATTAACATACAAGTTAATATTCATGCTCTTATTCATTCTAATTTGTACAACCTCATTATTTCACACTCTTTTACCATTTACTTTATTATTCTTTCATCTTAACAACTCATTCCATATTCACAAATATTACCTAATATGCTAATAACCTCATTTAAGTAATCAACACTCATTTCAACACATAATCATTTTTATAACTCAATTTAAAACATGTATATGTACATACCTCTATGGAATCGAGTAAAACTCCAAGTTTTAAAGCTTTTCCTTGCTCTTAGGTGGCTTCTCCACCATCCAAAACATCTCTTCTATACAATCATAATCACATATTTACACATAAAATTCATAAAACTAGAAAATCATTAAACTCAACCCCTAACTCTTCATGTTAGGTTTTTGCTCACTCAGATCTCATTCAAAACGTGGTTACCCACTCAATCTAACATGAAAATGAGTTTTCCCTTAAGAAAACTCATGATCACACTTCAATCCTCCCACTTACAAATGGGTCTCCACCCAAATTCGAGTAAATCTTATCAACCACTCAAGATCATAATAAAGAGATAAGAAACCATGATTTCTTACCTCTTGGTGGCCGAAATCATCACTGATTAGAAAAGAATCCCGAGCTTCCTTCAGATCTCAAGCTTTCTCTCACTTACCCCTTCTCCTTCGTTAAAGAAAAACTCCAAATTCTAAAACTCATGATCACACTTCAATCCTCCCACTTACAAATGGGTCTCCACCCAAATTCGAGTAAATCTTATCAACCACTCAAGATCATACTAAAGAGATGAGAAACTATGATTTCTTACCTCTTAATGGCCGAAATCATCATTGATTAGAAAAGAATCCCAAGCTCCCTTCAAATCTCAAGCTTTCTCTCACTTACCCCTTCTCCTTCTTTAAAGAAAAACTCCAAATCCTTGCTCAAATCTTCCTCTAAGATGTTAAATCTTATGTTTGGAGGCTTAAAATCTTTCAAAGAATCATAGGGGAGGTTGGAATCTTAGAGAATTTAGGCATTCTAGGGTTTTAAGATGTTGAAAAATCATTTAAAATGAGTTAAAACGCATGAAAACCCATTTATATTAGTCCTTTTCACAGCCATGATACTTTTTGGATTTGGCCGTGAATGAATTTGGACAAAGAGCCCAAAACACAACATTCATGAGCATGAAAAGCCCCTTTCACGGATATGAATAAACCTTTTTCATGGTCATGAAAAGCTTTCAGCATGATTGTAATGCTGGTTGTGAAAGAGCATAACTTGTTCCTATGATCGAAATTTGCTGAAATTTCACTTCTAAACACATCCTAAACATATATAGAAGTCATTCATGGACATTTGACACACTTAGACTCAAGTTCATATAACTCAAATCATCACACAAAATGGGTTCACCACTACACTCATAACTCAAGTTTACACACAAATTGCTCACTTCAATTCCTTTCAAACCCCATGATCCAAAACTGACCATATACCCCTCATATACCTTAAATATACTTCATTAATCTTCCGATATACCTCTCATATACCCACCATATAACATCTATACATATATTTTAAATTCTCGCTTTTGATTACCAAAATGTCCCTTCATATGTCATTTATTCACATATTCCAACTAAACCTTATTTAGCAGATGTTACGCTGTTGGAGGTTCAAAAAGCTATCAGCCACCTCCAACAGCTTTTTGAACCTCCAACAACTGAGCCAAATTGTTTAGTAAGACTTTATAATCAGCTGCTGATAGCTGATTCTAACCTTAATCAGCTATTATTTGAAAATTTGAGCTTTTTCCCATTAGCTGTTAGCTGATTCGATTTTATTTTTAAATTGGAATATATTATCCTTATATATTTTATTAAGTACAAAAAAACTTATTTCCTCTAAATTGAATTTTTCAATCAATAAATTATTTATAATTACAAATATAAAAATATTACAAATAATATTTAAACTAGTAATATTATTTATTTTAAATAAAAAAATATAATATATTTATAATTCCTTTATATGTTATTTAATATATTAAGTATAAATAATATTAAATTTATTTATAAATATACATATATATTTTTAAAATTTTTATTTATAATTAATTGAATTTTATTATTTTTATTATCTTAATTATAGTATATAATTATATGAAATAATTATTATTTTTTATTTATGCTTCATATAAAAATATATATACTTCGAATAATATAAATTATATTCTTATTGATAATTTTATATTCTAATAGCAGCAACTCAATTAGTTTTACCAAATACTAAGACTTTGTTTGGTAGCTAATAATCTAGCTGATTTAATTAAGAGTATAATTGAAAAGATAGCTGAAAAATATAAAATGATATAAAAGGATATGTTTATATTAATAAAAAATAGTATATACAAATATATTTAAATATATAATACAAATAAATTATATAATATATATATATATATGTATATATATATATATATATATATACAGATTATATATTATAAAAATTATATTAATACCTTGTCTCAATATAATAAATACGTCTACCTTTATCATATAATATTTTATTATTATTCTATATATTAAATAATTATATTATTATTACTAACATGTCATTTTATAGAAAAATAAAGGGTATAAAGGAAAAGAAAAATAATAAACAACTAGTTTTTTTTTTGGATGCTAGTTCCACTAACTTATTTTTTTGAAGATTAAATATATTTTTTTTTCTAAATAAGCTACTTTACCAAACACAAATTATTGGTCAAACTAGATTATTTTTCTTAGTCAAACTAGATTATAATCTACTTAATCTACTTTGGTATTACCAAACAGTGCTTAATATCAATTAACTATCAATTAGTCAACAATTGAATACAGCTACCAGGTATATTTAACAGCTAAATCAAACGGAGTACTAATGTTGACAAGTATTATTCACAAAGACTATAACTAATTATTAACAAAATAATTAATTAATAATTTTTATCAATTTTCTTCTTCTTTTCGATGCCCCTTCAACTATAACATGACATGAAATGAAAGAATGAAACCCATATGAACTAAACAAATATTGTCCCCATTACCCTAATTTAGTAAGAGTTTTGAAACTAAAAGGAAATTAGGAGAGATGAATTTGATGATAACCATTATTTCTTTGCCAATTATAAACAAACAGAAGCAAAGTCAGTCAAGACACGCAGGCAATCACACTTAATCATAAAGAAAAAATCTACAATGTTCATGAACATGAGACTATGAATAAAAACAAAATTTAAGCTAAACTTCTTCTTCTTCTTCTTCTTCTTCTTCCATTTCACATAATTCATTGTCTTCTGAGGTATCAAAGTACAGCCTCAATCGCCCATCTTCTCTGTAAGCACGAAGGACATCGCGATTCGGGATTCTTATCTCCTCAAGAACATAGCTTTCCTCATCTTCATTGAAAGAAAGATAACTGTAAGGCTTTCCTTCCTTGAATGATTTCAAACAAGAAATGGGAGGAGGAGCAAGTTTCCCTATATCCACCCACCCACTTTCCAAAGATGAATTCTTCTCTTTCTCTTCATTAATGATGTATTCTTCGTCGGCTTTGGCGTGGAAGGAAAGATCAAATGGCGAAGAGACCAGAGATGAAAAGGATTGTAAGGAAGGAGATGATAAAGGATTGTCATCAAGAGAAAGATCACTAAGAAAATCAGTGACATGGGTGTTAATGGTGGATGTGGAGCAGGTTGCGTGCACCAGTGTTGCGGAGGAGGATTCAAACTTCTCCATTTGAGCTTGAGGTGATTGGGATTTGATCCGCTTGCTAAGGAAACCTTGAACTTCCATAGACAGACAGTTTATAAGTAGCAAAGCAGAAAAGGTAGTAAAAGCAAGAATAGGAAGTGAAGTTTAAAGATGGTAAGGTTGAAGTATATTTATATTGTCGTACTGGATTGATTCGGAATATAAATTCAAATACAAGCCAGAGTCAAAAGAAAAAAAGAATAACTTCAAAAGAGCATCTAATGTTAAAGCATTTTCGATTAGACACGTATTATATATATATTTTTTTGAAAAGTATTTTTTTTTTTGTTAATTGGATATTTAATATCCAAATTTTTTCAAGTGGACACTTCCGTCCATTTTCTTCATTCAAAATATGTATAACAGTAAACAATTAAAAAAATACATAAAGGAAATCCATAGTTAACGTTAGTAATCTATAAAACTAATAATTTTTTGTCTTTAAACCTTAAATATATGTGATTTTCTTATTGAAACATTAATGTTTATTTTTATTCATTCATACATTAATTTATTAAATTTTTTACATTACTAAATATCTTACTTATGTTCACTCTTTAATTGTTTAAAATAAATATAATTACAATATATATATATATATATATGTGTGTGTATGTATGTTCTAAAGCAAAAATGCAGGCGTATGAGAAATCAAAGAGCAAAATTTATTAATTAATTAGACTACTAAAATTCTTATATTAATTTATTTTTACATTCAATATTCGTAAGATTAATTTGCTATCAAATGAATTTGAAAAAGGCTTAAAAATATATGCAGCTCTGCATTTATTATTTTTTTCTCAAATCTATCCCCAATCGATTTTTTTGTCACATTTATCCCCTAAAACTTGTGTTTGGATGAATTTCATTCCTCTGAGATTAAAAAAAATGTAATATTGTGCGACCATAAAGATATTTCTTCGGTAATGCAGAAACATTGTTTAGATGCACACACGTGTAATTTATAGCCAGTAAAATATAAACACCTGGATGTTAACTTTACAAATAATTTTAACTTAATATTTAAATAATTTCTCATCTCTTTCCTTCCTTTTTCCACATTGAACGATTAAGGCCTTCCCATTCCTTCCTTCTCTCTCTTTCCTTTCTTTCCTCTCTTTCTACTTTCTCCCATGTTCTTTAGGTTTTCAAATCACACAATAATAAGCACAAAAAATATTTTATTTTTCCAGGTGAAAGCAGTAAAAATGGACAAATTCAACTTGTGTTTCCTCTCTTTCTCCCTTCTCCTATGTTCTTTAGGTTTTCAAATCACACAATAATAAGCACAAAAAAATATTTTATTTTTCCAGGTGAAAGCAGTAAAAATGGACAAATTCAACTTATGTTTCAATTTGGATGGTCAAGGAATAAGAGAGTGATTATGTAGAAAGTAAAAAAAAAAAACAAGTTTGGTTTAAATTGAAAACACATTAGTAACAATAAAATTTTTGCATTAAAAAAGTGAATTCATTACATATTCATGTTTTGATTTTTTGGCATGCATGCCTGTTACATTTTCTATTTTCTTAGTTTTATTGCTGGTCTGGATTCAAGGTGGTTAAGGAGAAAGACGATGATTTTGCAACCAATTTTAGAAAAGTGAGATTTAAATTGAAAAAATAAAAAATGAAAGGCTAATAATGAATTTTTGCATAGAAAAAAAATCAAATTATTAAGTATTCACGTGCCTCAATCCAAGTGTGTATATACTGAATATGCCATGGCAGCTTACTATTGTTTCATATTGCATTTTTTAAATTTTAGAGGG
This sequence comes from Balakata baccata, assembly GCA_949630135.1. NCBI lineage: Eukaryota > Viridiplantae > Streptophyta > Magnoliopsida > Malpighiales > Euphorbiaceae > Balakata > Balakata baccata. The sequence continues at coordinate 7,448 of CATIWF010024445.1, read as the reverse complement.
GACAAAGATAGTCCAAAAATAAGATTTAAGGGACAAATGTGACCCAAAAATCAATATGTGGGACAAATTGAAAAAATAAAAATAACAAATTCAAAGGGCTCAATATGGATTATGCCATTTAAAAATTTTAGTAAAATAATAAATTTTATTCTTTAACTTTGGGTTATATATTATTTAATTTAAATTATTAAGACGGATTTTCTGTATGTCTATCCATTGTAAGAATTTTTGAATTGTTCACATTGGATTTTGGAGGGGAAAATGGATGGAGTCCATTCTCTATTGTGAACTGTGTCAATTTAAATGATGAAAGAGATAATATACAATACATTTAGCATTTTTAATATATATATATATATATATATATATACTAATAACGAAATAGAGCAAGGACTTGATTAAAATCAATAAGGTGGGTTCCATCGATAGAGGAGCTGATTTCGTGTATAAAGAATCATAGTTTAAATCATATAATAAGAGTATCATCTTATTAGGAGTTTTAACTTTCGTTTTTCAACCCCACACGACATTGTTTTATACATAGTACCAAAATAGAATATATAAATACTTGAGGTCAAAAAATTAAAAGAATACATATAAAAAGCAGAAAAGTAAAGGGCAAATGAGCTAAAAAGACCTATGCAAAGGAAGCTTTACCGTGATGTAGTTAAGGAACATTTAATTTACATAAGGCATATACAATCTTTTGTATTTGGTCTGTTTCATCATACCTTTTGCGATTTTTTTTATCTAAAAATTCTCTTTTCGATCCATTTTATTACTTAAATTAAAAACAATTAATATACAGCCACCTAATACTGATATGATAATTTCAGATATCTAAAAATTTGATTTATTACCTCTTTTTATCATGTCAGTAATAGTGATCATATATTAAATTTTTCTTTTAATTTATAAAATGAGAATATAGACTTAAAAGTGAACTCAAAACACAAACTAGACAAAAAGAAAATTTTAAAAAACATATTAGCAAAACAAAACAAATACAATATATGACTTATACCAATGTAATTCTATCATCTTTATGGACTTTGTTTATCCATATTCCCTTCTAATGGGCTAAACTAATAAAAATATAAATGGAATTTTACAAAAATACTAAAAAAATATGTGCCTATTTGCATTTTTACCTGCATTCAAAGTTGTTTTTCAATTTTACCTAAAACAACTTTCTAAAATTACAATACTATATAAATTTTAAAATCACCCCCAAAATATGTATAAACGGTATATTTACAGTATACATTCGGTACACTTTGGGGATATCTTAATTCAATTTTTACCAAAAAAAACAACAAAAAGAAAGAGAATAATTAAATCATTAAAGAAGAAGAAGAAAATTCAATCAAAATTCAAAATATCACAAAAATATCAAATAAACAGTTTGGTATAACTTTTAAAATGTTTTAGGTATACCTTGAAGATACCTTGACAATCCTTATGAATAGTTCTGGAATATCTTAAGTATATTTTGGAGATACCTTTGGATATATCTTTGGAGAAATACCTCGGGTATACGTTGAGGATATTTTGAATATACTTTAGGAATTTCTTGAGAATTTCATAGAAGGAATTCTCTAGAAATATCTTGAATATACCTTTGAGATACTTTGGTGTGCCTTTGAGAATTTTATGTGAATACTTTGAATATACTTTAGTGATTTTCACTAAAAAAAAGAAAAGAAAAAAGAAGAAAAATAATAGATTAAAAAAATTGTCAATAAATTATCACTACACTGGAATTTCCACCCGCTAATGTTGCTTCCTAAATAAATTCAATCAACTAGCAGTAAATTCAGAAATATTCGATTTTTGAACTGAAACATAAACCTAAAATGGAACTTCAAAATGCCGATAACCTTATCGTCAGAAAAGTGCTTTGGCTTGGTTCGGAGAGTGAGCTGGTAGATAGTCCTCTTCTTCTAATAGTAACGCTTATTGTTCACTGCATGGCAATGAAGTCCCATAAAAATTACATTCTGAGGTGGTGGATTGTATGTCTGTCTATACGAGAGCCTATCCAAATAAGTGACTGGTGCGGTAGAGCAGTTGCGATCCTACGTCCGTCCGAGTGCAAAGGTACAAAATGATACACGAAATAATATCATATTATGGCTGCGACAAAGCAACAATGACACAATTGATAATGTTTTTGGTACAGTTTCTACACAATAAATTGACACAAGATAAGAGATAAGAAACTTATGTGATAAGAGGAAAGTTCACCAGATAAGGAAAAGAAGATGAAGAAGAAAAGAAAGAAAAAAACGGTAGAAAAGAAAAGAATTTCGGTAAAAATAAAAAGATACAAAACTATTGGTAATTATGAAAAAAGAATTTAAATGTGGATAAATGGTGAAATTTTCACAAATACAAAATTGTGTTATGAATATTATTTTGCAAATTTGGTATTACTTGATGAATATATAATGAATCTGAACAACTATCTGGCTTTCAATAACCTTCAAACTTTCTATAACTTATTATTGAAAAAATTGCGATTTTTAGGTAGGAAATATTTTCATTTAGCCCTTAAATAAAATTTTCATACTGTTGAATCTCTGGATTTTTAATTTATATTCAATTGAGCATTAACTTCATTTTTTTTTATTGAGAACTTATTTGACTAAAATTAAATATCAGCAAGTGTGAAATTCGAAAATACCAATATATATTCTCAAATAAAAATGAAAAGTTCAATAAAACAAAATTTGAAAGCTGAGCATGCAATTAAATATATATATATATATATATATATATATTTGTTATGGGTCAGGGCGCTTATATAGGCTTGACCCAGCTCAAGACCCATATAGATATAAGTGGTAGTTTTTACCAAAAAAAAAAAAAAACTACCTCATCCACTGCAAATCCTTTTTTTGTAGAACGTGAAAGGAAAAAAAAAGCAGTTCTCTATCTTCTCTCTGTAATTTTCATTACAAGTCATTCTAGTCAAAAAATAATGTTTATGCTGTGAAATTGTCCTAGATTCTGGTACCCAATTTCTCATAGCATTGAAAACACGAGATTTCACATTTCAACAAGTATCCACAATCTGAATTACAATGGTATCAAAGCATGAAATACGTGTTTTGTGCTTGAATTAGTGATTGAAATGTTAATTATGCCAAAATACATGAAAAATCCATGTAAATTCGTATTTTCTCCTTTTTTTCAAGAAATCTATTTTATGTTTCATAGCATGATACTGGTATGCTTGAAGAGCTCTCATGACAAGCTTTCTAACGAGCACTTTTGCAAAAGTTTAGGATGAGCGGTTGATTTTATATGAATTTTTAAAATTTCTAATAGAAAATTAGAATTCCTAATTCTGGAAATTATAATTACTGTTAATTATATTCTCAGTTGTATTGTATGTTGTTCAAACTCCATCATAAAGGTGTTAAATTGCAAATTTTATGGTCAAAACTAGTAGAAAATACATGAAAACATAGAAAAAATTGCAAAAATGGGTTTAAACCGCCACAGGAAGGCGGCACATGACATGCACGCACCTCCACATGAGAGTGAGGGTGGTTGTAGAGAGGTGGCAGTTACTTGCCATGTCACACGATGAGTGGTATGAGGTATCTGCTTGTGTGTTATGTTGGCGTGGCAAATGTTGACACGTAGTACAGGTTATTGGGCCATGTTGTCTTGTTGGACACGTGGCGTGCCACGTGGCAGAAGTTTGACACATAGTTGACTTTGGTTGGTCCACGCGGCATTGCTTGGCTATTGATGTAGCAAGACAGGTGGCGTGTCTCCAGCGCATGGTGACACATTCACTACCTCTGTTTGGTGCATGGGGGCATGTGAGAGCTCCATTTATGTGTTTATATTTATATGTTTTAACATAATTCGTGGTAGCATTTTTTTTACTTAGTCTCAATATGTCTTATCATCCTTTTATTATCTAATGCTAATTATTCTTACATGTTGCAAGCGACCGTATGCTTTGTGCTTTAGAGTGACTGAATGCATATAAAAGAGATCCAAATCGCTCATTGGTTCATTACATTGATGTGATGTATGAATAGTTGTGGTCCTTTCATATGGTATATCATGATTACTATGAGTTAGCAATGGAATAACAGATGTAGATAGTTCTTGATTTTTTGCCTGATTCATAGGAAGAAGAGAGAAATGCGCTTAAAAAAAGGTTAAGTGACTTGTCTTGCAACAATATTTTGATTAAGTTATTTAAGGAGCTAGAGCTCCCAATTCAAGATGGTATTAGGCGATCTAGCAAGTCAATGAATACCTATGGAGGAATAAGATGTTTAGGAAATTGGCTGGGAGGAAATTTGTTGTGAGGGAACTACCAGTCCACAAAAAAGATGAATGAATTAGAAGCAGCATTAGAACAAGTTTATTATGATTATAAATATGTTTAGACTTTTATATTAATATTTAGTATTGATTTGCTTTAAAGCATGTTACAAATGTTCTATATGACTTATTGTAAAAATTTATATATATATATATATATATATATATATTTGTTTTTCCGTTGTTCAATTGCATAAACAAATGAGTATTGTAATGTGGGAATATTAGGTTGGTGAATATTACAATGTAGGAATATTAGGTTGGTAGTCTAGTAAATCTCATCTAATAAAATGATTGACACATATTTAAATCAAATAATAATAACTAGAATGTGTTAGCGAGAATTGATTGGATTATGTGATAAGACTTTTGTTTCTTCTACATGTGTTAGTTTATTATTGATTTATTTAATACTTTGCGACATGAAATATTTTTGAGATTATGGATTGTACTAATAAATATCATTGTTTTTAAATAGTTGAAACGACTGCTACAAAGAGCATTATTGCTGATTTGAACTAAGGAGATAAGTTGAATAATAAGAATTATGATATTTGGCATTGGAAAATTCTGTATCTCCTAGAAGAGCAAGATATATTGGAAACAATCACACAACTCATGGCTAAGTCTAAGCATGGAAACACTGCTCAATATAAGCAGGATATGAAGGGATATCAAGCATATAAGCGCACACATATTGATGCTAAGCAATATGAGAAATTATTTGATGTTGCGCTTTGAGAACACCGCTTAGCTATGGCAGTCTGGGACATTATCAAGGTTCGATTTAGTGGAACTTTAACTACTAGGGTGCGTTCATTAACTCTTAAGTTTGATGTTCACAGGAAGCATCCTAATCATACGATGAGGCAGCATTACTGTCATGTCTAATGATCAGCGAGCTGAAGGTTATTGGCCATGAGTTGACCGATGAACAATAGGATAAAGCTATGATTCGCTCTCTTCTAAGTGCCTGAGAGCACATGCATGTCAACCTTACCCATAACGACAACATCAAGACTTTTGATGATGTTGCCTGCCATGTTGAGCTAGAGGAGGATCGTATTCTCACTAATAAGCTTACAGAAGAGGCTTACATGACTGAGTCCAAAGAAAAAGGAGCTTCGAGCTCTAGATAAAAGAAATGGAAGGGTAAAGGTGTTGGGATTATAAGACATACATATCAGATATACAACACAATGAAAAATTTAAAATTTTACATCTCAATAGCAGAAATCGCCCTGTGTAGCTATGAATGACTAACCGAAAAATGGTTTGAAGAAGACTACCTTTCGATCAGAGCTTTTGTTCTTCAGTTCACCTTATTGAATTGACACAAACCATAGTAATCATCACTTAGATTACCTCTAATAGATGTCCATACAAAGAAGAAAACTCGAGAGCTATGGGTTTTGCACAATCTCTTGTGCTAGCTAGAGAAGAAGCAATGGGAAGAGTGGGAGAATAAACTCTTTCTATTCTTTGGTTGTCCAATACTTATTTTAGGTTGGAAAAGGATTATTTATAGTTCTTGAACGATTAGGATTCTGAACCCTCACTCAAAGAATACTAATCATATTAGGTTTCCTTATCTAATGCCGGTCTTGTTCAGGAAACACATTTTCCGATCGGGATATGCCCAAAATCGGGCGGTTCTCGATCATTACATCTCATATCTCAATAGGGACATGGTGTAAACTAGTCTGCAGCTTTTCCCGATCGAGATCTAAACTTTTCCGCCTATGACAAGAGTGGCATGGCTAGACTAGGCTTTTCTCTCACAATTTTGGATCCAATCCAAAAGTCCATTTTACTTCTTATATGCACCTTCAATACGTTTGACCCATTAGGTTCTCGGTTATGTTGGTCACCCAGATCAACACTTGATATTGAGCAAGTCATAAGCAATATCGAGCAACACATCATAACCTCCAATTGACCGGAAAGTCAACGGTCTAACCACAAACCTTTCCATAGACAATATTCGTTCAATTCGTCCTTTCACCCTCACTATATCCCACTCAATTTAGAGGATGGTTTAAGTGTTAGCTCACTAGATTGACTATATCATATCTAGTCCAGGTGATGTTAGTACTTGTCATTAAGACTCATTACTCTTAAAAATACATTTTCGAAGACCTTCTTTAAGACATTCCTACTTTGGCTAAAATTTCCCAAATAATGACCCCAATAGGTGGATATGGGTATACTATCCTTCTAATAGGAGCAGTGAATCCTTGATTGGCTACCCAACTACCTTCAAATACCTTAAGTTGTACCTAATCACCATCTTACGAGAAACCTCTCTTGAGACAATAAGGAATGGAGTCAAAGTACAGAATCAGTATCCAAGATAACTTTGAGCATCTCAAGACTAAGGATATTTGCACTATTGCAATGATGAGATTATCACTGACATATGTGTAGAGCATCTATATGATAATCTCATAGTAAGTCTCCAATGTACTTGACTACTCTATTAAGTATCCTAATGTTAGCTCTAAACATCTCATATTTACAAATTATGAGAACTACTCTTTGATCTAATTAAGGAGTATAATATATGCTAGCCTATCTAGTTTTTGTGAACCTATGGCTAGGGATATTTAAAATACAAACATAATTACACATGATAGGAATCTCATATCTTGATCTCATTATTATTTCCTTTATGCTATATTTTATGTCAAGGAATTTCATTAATTAATTTAAGATCTTATCAATTCATATTAAATGAACATTAATATAATGAAAACTGCCTTTATTCATATAATTGAAAAGTGTACATATAGTGCTAAAGGTGATTGCCTTTAAAGCATTTCTTTTACAATCTCCCACTTGCACGAAAGTCGTTCGCATTTGTACTTAATACCCAAGTGAGTACATGGGAATCAAATTTCCTTTAAGGAAGTGGCTTTGTCAGTAGATCAGTAATATTCTGATTAGTGGACACTCTTTCTATTTTTTCATCACATCCACCTATGATTTATTATTAGAGATGCGCCCAAAAGGCAATCGCCTTAAGCACTTAGTGTACACATTCATAAAGGCATTCTTTCATTATATTAGTATTCATTTGTATATGAATTGATATA
>CATIWF010024430.1:0-19438 GCA_949630135.1 Balakata baccata | reverse complement strand
TAAGCCCGTTTGATGTAACAATGACTGATTGCTAATAATTATTCATAAGATCGCATGCAAGATCGAAGCAGAAAAAGTATAAACAACTAATCTTGATCTTACGATGTAAGTCATGAATCAGTAACGGAAAAAAAACCCAATAGTTGCAGCACAATATGCAGAAATTCTTTTTATAAAAGCTGAAAAAAGTCAACATCCATTGCTAGAAAAGGAATAATTTCGTAAAATATGTATCTGGCGGATCATAAATTCACAGAGTTGAGAGATTACCTTGTAGTTCTACACAAATCCACGCAAAATTAGTGGAAGAGAGTGAGAAGGGGAGGAATTTACAAGCGTTGCATATAAAATTAGATTATACGTGAGTATCAATATTACTATTTCCTTATTGTAGTCGATGAATCTATTCAACCAGTCAACCATGACTGCTATAGCGGAGGGCCACGCCTTGTCCTTTGGGTTTAATTGGTCTGAACCTAACATATCTTCTCAATATTTGCTGAACTTTATTTGTTAGATTGAGATTCAATTCAAAGTAAAGAAATCAGTGGCATCTATAGTCACTTTATTGTAGTAAAATTGCTTTTTTTTTCGTTTTAATAAAATTACTCAATTATTTTTTTTAGGGTAATCAAGTAATTTTTGACCAATTTTCCGATTTAAATAACTGGAAAACTAATATATCACTAAAAATTTGATGTGGAAACTAACGTATTATTGGAAATCTGATGTGGTAGCTGACATGTTACTAGAAATTAGTTTGAAATAATTTTAATGAAAGGAAAATATAATTTAGCGATTTTTTTGAAAGAAAAAAAGTTTTATAAATTTTCTGCAATAAAATTAATTAAAGTTTAGTGATTATAGATAAAATTAATCAAAATAGTAGCTTAAAAAAAACATAAAATTTTTAAGGCAAAAGAGATCTTTTTCCTTTTTTTTTTTTTCCTTTTCTTTTAAACATATTAAGGCAAAAAAGACTAATCACTTGTTCAACATGACAACACAATTCATGAAACAAGAAATTGATGGAGTTTCAGCAGCAGCAGCGAAAAAAAATAAAATAAAAACTCATATGAATTAGTGAATTACCAACATTCATACAACTTAATATCAGTACGAAGTCTGAAATACACTTCACCTTCAAAAGCATCAGTGGATAACGTGGCAATTCCTCTAGTCATGAAGAAGTCTCCAGTACCCCCAATCACTGATATATCTCTAGTCTTATTCATCAATGGATCTGCACCAGCAAAGTTTATGCTCCCTTTGTGCTCAGTGGAGTTCAAAACAAAGGAAAAACCTAACCAAGCAGTGAAAATATCTTTCTCGTCATACAGATAAATCCCTTGAGCTCTACCTACTCGGGTTGAACGCAGATTATTATCTAAAGTAATGGGATCATCAAACACAACCAAGTCACCAAAATGGTTCTGACCAGCCAAGATTGTCCTGTTGGCCCAAGCTGGTGCACCCACTATAGCAGAAGTTGCATTCTTGGCATTCTTGCCATTGTAAATAATGTCATGGAAATAAAACACTAGGGTTTTGCAGGGCTTTCGAGCTCGAATTTCTCGATAGGGAGATGCGTAGGAATTTGGAAGCAAGAACAGAAGGAAGAGAGCTGAAATTAGCTTCTTAGCCTCCATTTTGTTATTGTACAATGAGTGAATAATATTCTTAGAGGAGATGGGAGTCAAGGGAAAGTGCTTATCCTTTATATATAGGAAAAAGGGTTTGCTATAATAGTAAGATAAGACTATAAAATGGTTTAATCTTGGCTTTGAAGGCATTGTTGGTATGGAATTTGATTGGAAAATGGTCCTCACCCCATTTGATCTACCAGCTGTCAATGTTGGATAACTTCATTTCTACGATTTAGACAGGATTAGATGCACTGCAGATCAATGTGGTCATCAAATTAATGGGATATATATAGACTAATTAAAAATTTGTTGAGATTTCAAAATTAATTTTATCCATATTGATTGAAGATTTTAAGAGTCTCCTAAATAATTATTTTATTCTATATATTGAAAGTACAAAAAGGTAAATAAAGAAAGGCACATTGAGTCAGTGTTGATATTTTCTTTGATAAATTATTTAAAATAAGTGATTAATATAGTGAAACCTACGGAAGAAAAAAAAAAGGGAATATTGACACACTAACTAAGAATCTTTTGTATAACAACACTAATTAAAGAAAATATAATCATACATGCAATCTTTAATTATATTGGATTATCATATTGGTATCACTCTCTTGTAAAATGGGAACCCAAATAAATTAATTATTCATAAAGAACCCCAATAACTATACCAAAAAATAAAATACTTGAATAAGGTTTTCTTCTACGTTGATGAAGATATATAATGAAATATGAGGTTCACAATAAAAGGAAAATTTTTACAGATATATTGAGTTCGTGAATTCATATTTATAAACATGTGATAAGAAAATTAATTTTCATTTTGCAAAATTTTACTTTTTATAATAATTTATTATTAATTCGATAATTCCTTTTGTTGGGATGTGATTGAAACTGAAATCCATCAAACAAATCAAGAAGCACAAGTTAATGGAAAACGTAATTAAAGATGCAAATCTCTCAATAATGATAACTAAAAAGGGTAATTGATTGGTTTGTTGTGATTTGGATTATGTAGTCATCTCAATTGATTTAAAATTTTGACATATATTATGATTTGGTTGGTATAAGCAAATAATAATAATAATAATATTTATAATTATCTTCTGTGTATAATAATTTTTTATTAAATTTTTAAACGAATTTATTTATAAATCTAGTTTAGGTATATCTTTTTTGTTGGTTTTAACTTATTATTGCCTCTAAGATAAATCTAATAATGGTAATTCTTGTACAATTTATTAGAAATAAAACTTTTAATTTAATTTATATTTTAATTATAGTAACTATATATAGTACATTAGAATAATGACTATAAATAACTTAAATAATAAAACTAGATTAGGCATTAATATCATCTTTAAAATATTAAGAAAAATGTTAATTATTTACCATAATAATTAACAAAACCTTTAATTTAATTTATATTTTAAATATAATAAATATATAAGAATACATTAGGAATATGTATATAAAACAAATAATTAAACCGGAAAAGTTAAAATTACTTAAACATTGATATCATTTATAAAATATTAAAAAAATGTGTTAATTAGTCACGAAAGAGACACTGATTGCCCATTATATTATTGACAACGACTTATACTGTCGCAGAATCTTGCAATTTGTTAGAAATAAGAACTTTTATTTATTTTTTAGTTGCGATAATAGTATAATAACACATTAGGATTAGTGAAAACAAATAATCTTCATAAAATAAATCATTAAAATGGAGAAAATTAATATCATTTTAAAATTTCTAAGAAAAATTAAAGATCATCATTAATTCTATAGCTACACACAAATCTGTCGCAGAAGATTTTCTCTTGCAACGAGTTCGTCTGTCACATGTTGCAACAAAAATTGTCGCTATTCTATCTTTACCAAGCAGTTTTCCCGTCGCCAAAAATGCTTACAAAATCCGGCGATTGCAATTGGAAGTGATTATAAAATTTCGTATCGAAACCAAAATCAAATCATTATAAACTTATAATAATTAATATTGTCTGAGTTTTTTTATTGATTATAAACTTATAATAATTATAAAATTTATTATAACATTATCTATAATGGGGGTGGATATTAATTATTAATCAAAAAAAATATTAATTTTAAAATTAACGTTTGATGAGGGGCAAATATACATATACAGATGGGAGATTTTATAACTAAAAGTTAATATTTAATGATGGGTGAATATAAGCAAATTATGGATTAGAACTTATTAAATAAAAGCAATTTATAGATTAGAACTTATTAAATAATGGGAGGAAATAGTAGTATTAGTGATGGGATTTACCATCATGTTTTTAATGACGGTACTGACTATATACTTAATAATGACAGGACTTGTTTCCGTCATTATTTACTTTTACCGGCGGAGGCAGTAACCACGGGACATGATTGGGAATTTTACCATCATTAAATATTTTTAATGATGGAATTTCAGCTTTTAATGACAGTTTTTCCCCTCACTAAAAATCAATTTTCTTGGAATGAATCTAGACAATGATGATAAGACCGACATTAAAAATATAATTATTCAAAATAACTTTTCAAATATCCACCTCAATATTATAGGTAAACAATTTGATTGCATAGAAAAACACATAGGAAAACAACCTGTAGTTTCTATTAATCCCCAAAACTCTCGTGTTGCTTCAAAAATAAAAAATCTCATTTTTAAGCCTTTCCAAATGTCCAAAACTAGTATAAAAAAATTTCTAAGATGACAAAACAAAGTTCATTCTAGCCATCCAAGATCGATTAAGTAAATTTTGTTCAAGTATTAGTAGTACTACTTAGCCTACAAATTCCAACCAAGTGGCTTTAGAAATTCCAACTTTTAGAATAAATAACATAAATCAAGATTTTTATGATATTGATGCCTTAGATCAATTTCAAGAACCTATACCTAAAGTTAACAAATTGACTTAGAGACAGTCCTCTCAAGTCCAACAACCTTTATAAATGACTCATGCTCCAAATATAGGATTAGTCAAACTAATAATTCAATCTCGTTTCAATGTCTCTTTTGTTTATTATTGGAATATAGATGAAATTACTGAATACAGTATTTTTAGTCTTTTACAACAAATGACTATGGCTGCAAACTCTTATAAAACCCAAATAGGAACCCAAGATAGAACTATTGTTGAACTCCTTATAGCTGAATTTTCTAGCCAACTTAAAGGATAGTGGGATTATTATCTCACTTCTCAACAACAAGAAGATATCATAAATGCCATAAAAAGTAGACGAAGAAAGAACACCTATTCTAGAAAAAAAAAGGAAGCCCTCAACAGGATGCGGTAGCAACCTTGATCCTTACCATTTCCTTATACTTCGTAGGAGATCCATCTCATTTAAAAAACAAAAATGTTGAACTTCACTCAAACCTTAGATGTAAAAAACATAGTGATTTCTAGTGGTACAAAAATACTTTTCTAATTAGAGTTATAGTTAAAGAAGATTCCAACCAACCATTATGGAAAGAAAAATTCCTTGCAGGTTTGTCAACTCTTTTAGGAGAAATGGTTAGAAATAAAATTAGAGAATCCTTAAGACAACAAATCATATCATATAGTAATTTCACCTATGGATAATTGATTAGTCTCATCCATCAAAAGGGTCTCAAAATCTGCAATGACCTTAAACTCCAAAAACACCTTAGGAAGGAACTAAAACCGGCCAAACAAGAGTTCTTTCTATCAACAATTTGACATCAATCCTAACAAACTATTTTCTTGCACAGGAAACTGCAAAAGCAGATCCCATAATAATACACATAAGAAAAGTTCCAAAAATTACAAAGACAATTCTTTAAATCCCGTGATGAGTTTTACAAGAACCCCATTACATAAAATCTAGAAAACAAAATCCCAAGAAACCAGATTTCAGTAGCAAGTATAAAGACATTACTTGTTACAGATTTGGCAAAAAAGGTTACACCTCTATATTCTATAAGTTAAATAAGAAATTACATGAACTTCATTTAGACGAAGAAATTATGTCTAAGATCTCTAATCTGCTTATAAATTCTTCTAATTCCAAGCCTGAAAATTTCTCTTTTGATTTTGAAGATAAGAAACCCCTATGGTTGATGAATTAGTTACAACTAGTTTGTCCAGTTTCATAGATAATGAAAAACAAGTCAATATTCTCTCAAAAGAATAAGAATTTCTCTTAAATGTTGTAAAAAACATATACCCGATCCCCAATTTCAAATAGAATATCTAGATAAACTCTTAAATTCCCTGAATCAAAATAAGGAAGAAAAAATAGAAGAAAAACATTTTATTCTTCCTAATACTTCTAAAAATACATACAACCTCACCAATATCCTTGATAAAGAGAAAAAGATTAGGAGTAAGCATATCTCTATCTCTAATCTTCAAAAAGAAATTAAAGAAGTAAAATTAGAATTAAATGAGTTAAAAGTGATTCCTAAACTCTCAAATTGCTTTTTTCTAAATCTATACAGCAGGATTTTATTTAGGATAATACCTCTAATAATGAAGATTATGATATTCAGAAGATTTTCTTTCTATTTTAGAAGAAATCATATCGAGAAAATATTTTGTTAAAATTACTCTTGTTATATCAAAAGATTTTAAAATTAATACAATTGCATTATTTGATACATGAGATGATTTAAATTGTATTAAAACTAGTTCAATACCAAAAAAATTGTGTTTTGGTATGGAAAAAGAAAAACGCCCACCTCACAAAGAAGACTTATTCTTTTACTTAAATTATAATATTTCTTAAAACATTATTTATATAATTTTTTAATATATCTATGTATAACAAACATAAATTAATATTCCTTAACTTATATAGAATATATCAACATGTAAAAAATTTACAATTTCATTCATTTTAACTAACTTATTTAAACAAGTAAAAATTAAAGTAACTCCATACTAAATTAAAGTAACTCCATACTTATATATATTTCTAATTAATCCTTATATTTAAAAAATAAAAATTATTTTTTTATATTAATATGTTAAATTATTTATTATACTTCTAATGAATCTTATATTTATTCGACGAAATTTTATAAACAACAAAATTTATGTCTTTGTAAGAATTTGAATATCTATTGTCCTACAAGCATGCATATTGCTTTACTTGGATGTGTTATTTATTTATTTTTATTTGTTAATCTGAATAATAACCGGATTATATTTGCTTTTCAACTAAAAAAGGAGAAAAAGTTTTCTAGTTTTTTTTTTTTTTTGAAACAGAAAAGTTTTCTAGTTGGCTTCAAGAATCAAGATTAATGCAAAATAAGAAAATAATAAACACTAAAGTAAAATTTTCATTGCCTTTCCGAAGTAGACATATCTTTATTAATAAGGTTAACAAACAATAAATCATTTACAAATCATCTATAACATCATTTCTAAAATATTAAAAATGTTAATTCGTCGATAAAATCGGAAAACATGTCCCAATATGTTGCCTAACAACTACATATTTTGTCCCATAGTTTAACAATTTATTATAAATGAAAATTTAATAATATATTAGGGAATAATCACTATAAATGAATCTATGTAAAAGATATAGTTAAACTAAAGAAAATTTAATAATATATTAGGGAATAATCACTATAAATGAATCTATGTAAAAGTTATAGTTAAACTAGAGAAAATTTAAATTTAGTATGTATTAATATCAGTTATGAAATATTAGAAAAATGTCACCAATTAGAAATAAAATTTCAAATTAATTAATACTTCAAATTTAATAATTATATAAGAATACAATAGGATTAAGGACAATATGTAATCTATATAAAATAAATAATTAAAATTTTAAATTTGTTAAGCATTAATATAATCTATAAAATACTAAGATATGAATGGATTTGCTACAAAATATTTAGCGGCAAGGGGACTGTCATTAACAACGCGTTTTACTGTCGCGGAATATTACAATTTGACAGAAATAAAGACATTTATGTTTATTTGATGTTTTAATAGTGATAAGTATATAATAATAAACTGGGAACAATAACAACACGTAATATTCATAAAATAAATAATTAAAATGGAGAAAATCAAAGTTTATAAAGCATTAATATCACTTTAAAAATATTCAGAAAAATGACAGATCGTTGCTAATTCAATCGCGACGCAAAAGTCTGTCGTAGAATAACTCATCTGTCAACAAATTTATCTGTCGCCGAAAACACTAATAGCGACAAAATTTGGTCGTTATACACCATCTTTAGCGATCAAATTTCCTGTCGCTAAAAATATGGTCGACGCTATACTCTAAATTCTAAATAGCAAAACAAAGGAATTTCTTATTGCATCCCGCACCTACGAAAAGTAATTTTATAGCAAGTTACCAGATGCCCAAAATCAAAATCAATTGACTAAAAGTTCATAT
Organism: Balakata baccata; assembly: GCA_949630135.1. Taxonomy (NCBI): domain Eukaryota; kingdom Viridiplantae; phylum Streptophyta; class Magnoliopsida; order Malpighiales; family Euphorbiaceae; genus Balakata; species Balakata baccata. The sequence goes on along the minus strand of CATIWF010024430.1, from coordinate 11,384 downwards.
CAAAGACTAAATAAAAAATTATTTCACCGAAATTATGTATAATAATTTGGCTAATACTTATAGTTATTCTTGATACTTTATGCTTCCTCTAATAATATCGAAAACAATATTTCTTGTTGTAAATAACTATAATGATACAACAGTTATCATTTAAAATATTACGTTTATAAAAATAATTTGTCCAACATAGTAAAAGTAAACAAAAAAATTCAAAAACTCTTAAACACTTCTTTGTCAACTTTTGGAAATCAAATCCAAAAGGGAAAACTAAAATACACTCTACTCTCTATATAAAAATAAAACAACAAAAATTGCTGTAGTATAACAGCATTAGAAATTCAAGCTGGAAATCAAACCCAAAAGGGAAAACCAAAATATACTCTACTCTTACGGAAGAACGTATACCACTAAAACAACAAAAATTGGTGTAGCATAACAGCATTAGAAATTCAAGCAGAACTAACTTTAGGAATGAGAAAGATCTTCTATAAGAACAAAAGAAAAATACACGAAATGGACTGCACTCAAAAATTATTAGCTGCTATTTGCTGGAATAGAAAAAGAAAAATTGCTTCTAAATAAGCATATGCACCAAATAAAGATTTCAAGAAACAAAAGCTTTTATAAAGGAGAAAAACACAGAAGCACTAAAAGAGATTGCTAAATAAACACAGGATAAAAAGAAGTATGAGCCATGCACAAGATAGAAAATGCATTACCCAAGTTTGCAAGCACACACGGCACCAAAATATTAACGGGATGCTCTACATGCATATATGACATTGATAGATATCATCAATGTTAACGCCCAAGTCTATAAGCTTCATGTGAGAACATTTAATAGAGTACAAACCTACACAAACATTTTTTTTAAAAGATTTTGGGAATAAGCAGAACCCATTTTACATAGATACAATAGCAAATCTCACCAGAGGCTGCAAAAAACAACATGCAACAACCATCCATGTAAAGTTAGCAAGTGATGTAGCTTACCAAAATTTTTCTAACTCTTTCAATTTCATCCGGATCTGATAAATCAAAATTTTCAGCGCAGTGCCTTTCTCTGTAAACAGGTTCCCCTAATTTGACCTAAAAACAGAAAGAGTTAAACAAACTTTCAATGCAGTAACAATGTAAATGCAAAATAATAACCTCCTGAAAAGACTGCAATCTAATGGGCCAACCTTGTCCTTGGATCACCCACTTGATTCAGGATCAAGAATTAAGACAGGAGGAACCCATAGATATATTTAAAAGCAAGTCCAATGTAATGAGTAAAACCATATCATCATTCAGATAGATCATTCTGATAGACTTTGAAAGATAAATGATCTGACATAGTTTGCTATTAAATGAAGACATAACATAGTTCTAATGGAAAAGCTCTCCGAACAGTTCAAGAAATTAAGGATAAGGAAAATAAATAGAATTCCCATATTGCTCACTGATGACGATATATGAAGGACTTTAACAAAGAATTTTTTAAATTCCCCAGTCAGTTTATGACTGTTCAGTTTGGAGTAATAGACATGCTGCCCACTTTCAAACAGTCTAAAAGCGGCCATTAAGAACTGCATGCAGTTAAAAATTTCATTCTCTCATCATACGTTAGAGAGGTTGAGGGAAATATACAACTTCCAAATTTATCAGTAATAAAATTCAACATCATTTTCAACAAAAAAGTAGCCTCTTGAGAATAGTATGCATCAGCATGCATTATATTTTGCTAATCATTACCACAAACCTTGTCTATGACTCTGAAGACTCTTTTCCAGCTTTGAGCTTCATCTTCTCAACATTCTCAACAGCCTGAAAATGAATGCCCCGCATCAGTATAAAAAAGAAAGACTGAGATTTGCTCCCTCCATCCCAGATAGATAAGCTTACTTCCATTTTGAGATAAGCTTACTTCCATTTTGACATACATTCAGAAAATTTAGTTTACTTTTTCCCCAATAAACACCTATTTTAATTAAGAGAATTGAAAAACCAAAAAATGACAATTCACATTTGTTGATAACAAGGCACATTAAGTAGGGGCATAATAGATACATAACCAATCGAAGGAAAAAAGTACAACACAGTACAAAGCACAAACTACTGGTAAAAATTGAAAGAAAGTTTAATTACAAAATTATTTTTCAAAAAAGAACATAAATATGTCATGTTCAATACTTCAACAATGATTCACAATCCACCTTTACAAGTATCTACTGCAAAAAACCCCCAGCAGCCTGACAACAAAAACAAACCAAATAATATGACAACATATGAGAAATGTAATCATGCAAAAAAATCATAAAATTACTACACAAGTCCATATTGATTCAAAAAGGAAAAAAATCATTATTGTTTCTTCCTTTTCCTCTTTCCATTGTTTGCTTCGAGAGATATAAAAAAAAATGAATTTAACAAATCAAATAATTCACACTGAAATTTAAAAACAAATCAATTCATAAATGCTTTCATAAAAGAAAAGTAAGATATGTTTTTTTAGAAAAAAGCATCGAGTACTCCGAAAGCTCTAAAATTTAAAAGCTGCAATTTCCGTTTTTTTTTTTGGTAATTGAGAAATTTGTGATAAGATGAAAAAAGACACATAAGATCAATATCAAAATTAGAATTAACTCCAAACCTGCAGGGAAAACAGTAAAGAATGGAAAACCTGTGTCTGTGGTCCTTGTTCATCAAAGGCATTAGTAACTAGTGGACCCAAAACTTCAACTTTTGATATTCTGCTTAGTTAGTGCAAATTTCAACACGTGCATGGAAATGCAAGAATGAGTTCAGATTACAAACACTGATTTATTTATAAATGAGAAAAGGGAGAGAATATTTGAAGAAAAAATGCACTTTTTCTACCATAACAGCTTTGCATAATTCACAACAATTGAAATACAATTGTTCTTAAAAAAATATGGAATGGTCATGGGATAAATTTATTCTCATGGCAAAAGTCCAAGAGAACTTGCAAAAGACCAATCTGCATCAATAACTTAGCGAGTTGAACATTGTAACCATCTAAAGCATAAAACAGAAGTAAATATATGTTATGAACTTATATGAGAGGATATGGACGACATAAAAACTGAACAAACTGCTCAATGACAGGAGCCTAGATTCAGGGTGAGTAGCAACTTAAAAATGCAACGGCATACAAAATAGTCCATCATCAAAGATGAGAAGTTTCAAACAAGATGCAAGATGTGGCAGAAACCCTAATACGAAAAAAGAAAAGATTAGAGTCGGTTGAGAAAAAATAATAAAAACAGCAAGGTTCAAATAATTCAATTTTTAAAGAAAGAATGGAGAGAAAGAAGAGAATTATATCATTTACAGCGCTTATGATGGACATAGAAGTAAGGTGTTTGAAACAAAAATCAGATCCGAGAAAGAAAAACTCACCGGAGACTTACCGACGATCGGCGGAGAACTTGGAGGAATCCGGAGATCGGGTCCGAGTGAGGCTTGATCTAGGAGGAGAGAGAGAAGATTAGGCTATGCAGACACTCCGGGAGAGGTGTGGAAACGAGGGAGACAGGAAATTGGAGTGAAAAATCCAAAACGATAGGAAAAATTACTGTTTCTTAACGGGAGTTTTACAAAAATGAAAAAAATAAATAAATAATTACAAAAATATAGTTTTTTTAAAGTTTATATGAAATTTACTCAGTAAAATTAATAAAAATTAAAATTATAAAAAATTTATTTAAGTTATAATCAGAATTTACCTGATATTTACCAAAAAAAAAAATTAATAAAAATAAAAATTACAAAAAATTTACTAAAAATTAATGAAAATTGAATTTACACAGGTTTTATCAAATATTTACAAGAAAAATAATATAAGTTAAAGTTACATCAAATTTATCAAAAATTTACTTAAAGTGTACTCAAATTATATCTAATATTTAAAAAAAATTAATAAAAGTTGAAACTATATTAGGTCTACTTAAGATTTACCAAAATTTACTCAAAAATTACCTGAAATTAACAAAAAAACTAATGAAAATTAAAATTATAAAAAGTTTATCTAAGATTTATCCAAAAGTTTACTCGATATTTATTTAAAATTTACTACAAAATTAATGAAAGTTGAAATTACATAAAATTTATCCAATATTTATTCGATATTTATCATAAAATTAATGAAAATTAAAATCACAAAATGTTTATTAAATACTTATTTAATATTTATTCAAGTTATATCCGAGATTTACATAATATTTATAAAAAAATTTATCAAAATTGAAGCTATGTAAGGTTTACCTAAGATTTATCCAATATTTACTCAATGTTTGTTTAAAATTTACCCAACATCAAATCAATGCCTCAATTAAAAATTACCAAAAATCTATCCAAAATTTACCAAAATAAATAATTTTAATTAAGTTAATTAAATACAATTTTATGTTTTTTAATTAAGGTTTGTCCAATGTTTATTTTGGTAATTAAATTAATTAAATTCAATTTTATATAATTTTTTTTTGCTAATTAAGTTAATTAAACAATGATTAAAAATAAATAAATGTTTGCATAAAGATTAATAGCAGTCATGCAAGTTAATAAAATTATTAATCTGTATTTAAAATATGAAAAATGATCATTTGTTGTCTTAATTAATTGAAAAATACGTTAAATATACAGTAAAATCTAATATTTGAATAAAAAAGAGAAATTCATACTTTCCACCGAAAGTGAAAAGTTTTTTTCAATTATACTAGAAAAAATTCTGTGTTTTCGATCCCCTTTTTTGCATTTTTATTTGTACTAGTTTTTTATTTTTTTTCAAATATTAGATTTTATTATGTATTTAATATATTTTTTATTTAATTAAGACAGTAAATGATCATTTTTCATATTTTAAATATAGATTAATAATTTTATTAACTTGCATTACTGCTATTAATCTTTATGCATTCATTTATTTATTTTTAATCATTATTTAATTAACTTAATTAGCAAAAAAATTATGTAAAATTGAATTTAATTAATTTAATTACCAAAGTAAATATTGGACAAACTTTAATTACAAAAGAAATATAAATTTATATTTAATTAATTTAATTAAAGTTATTTACTTTAATAAACATTGGATAGATTTTTGGTAATTTTTAATTGAGAAATTGATTTGATATTGGGTAAACATTGGATAAACATTGAATAAATATTTGATAAATTTAGTAAACCTTACATAACTTTAACTTTGATAAATTTTCTTATAAACATTAGATAAATCTCGGATATAACTTGAATAAACATTAAATAAATATTTAATAAACCTTTTGTGATTTCAATTTTCATTAAATTTATGGTAAATTTCGGATAAATATTTGGTAAATTTTGGATAAATTTTATATAACTTCAACTTTTATTAATTTTGTAGTAAATTTTAAGTAAATATCTGGTAAACTTTGGGATAAGTCTTAGATATACCTTTTGTAACTTTAATTTTCATTAATTTTTTGATAAATGTTAGATAAACTTCGGGTAATTCTTGGGTAAATTTTGAGTAAACCTTAGTAAATTTTGAGTAAATCTTATGTAATTTCAACTTTTATTAATTTTTTTTTTGTAAACATTGAATATAATTTGAATACACCTTAAGTAAATATTTGATAAATTTTATTTAACTTAAACTTTTATTAATTTTCTTGTAAATATTTAATATAATTTAAGTAAATATTGAGTAAATTTTTTATAAATTTTTTGTAAATTCAGTTTTTATTAATTTTATAGTAAATTTTTGGTAAATTTTGGATAAACTTTAAGCTAATTTAGATAATTATTTGGTAAATATTGAGTAAATCTTGTATAATTTCAACTTTTATCAATTTTTTAATGAGTATAACTTGAATAAATTTTAAGTAAATTTTTGATAAAATTTTTATAACTTTAATTTTCATTAATTTTGCAAAAATCTCATGTAAATCTTGATTTGTCATATTTAAAAAAAAAACTTTTTAGAAGCTAATTTTTGAAAAAAATTTTTTTTGAAAAGAGCCATTTTTGTAAATGTTTACCAATTTTTTATTTATTATTGTAAAATTCTCAAAAAAAGTTTGTAAATATAAAAGTGGAAAAAAAATTGAAAATATATAATTTTTTCCGGTATAATTAAAAAAATCTTTCCACTTTGGTGAACGATGAAAATTTCCCTTCTTAAACCAGGATAGCTATGAGATGGAAGGCTAATATTAAATTGAAGAAGGGGTATGTGCGGCTGAGATTTATTGAAATCCAAAACCGGTTAGTTCGCGTAACCTGTATTGTTATTATTATTATTATTATTAATAATAATGCCTCTTGCTGAAGAGATTAGAGTTTTGGTATAAAAAGAGAACCAAAAAGAAAAGAAAAACGCCCACCTCATGAAAGAAAGACTTTTTTCTTTTCGATCAATACAGAAGACTTGTTCCTTTACTTAATAAATTATAATATTTTTTAAAACATAAATTTTATATAATTTTTAATATATCTATATTTAACAAATATAATTAATATTCCATGACCAATATAGAATATACCAGCATGTAAAAAATTTACAATTCCATTCATATGTACTAACTTCTTCAATAAGGGTAAAAATTAAAATAACTCCATACTTATGAAAAAATATATATTTCAAATTAATTTTTTTATGTATGAAATATGAATTAATGTTTTATAGGGCGATTTTTTTTAAAAAAAAAACCTTAAACTTTCACGTTTGTATCAAAATAATTTTATTTTTTTAACTATATATATATATTCAATTTCATATCAAATGTAGCCTTAGGATAAATTTAGTTTAGTTTGGTAGTAACGTGACATTCTGAATCTACTTTTTTATCTAGTTATATAGACGACTTCTATACTGAAAGTACATTTATATTGATTTAATTATGTATGTATAGATCTAGTATACAAACAACTAGTTTTAAACATATATATTTATATCTATGTAAATTCAGAGCATTTTGATGTTTAGTTCTGCACATATCTATGTATTTTTTAACAACTGCCACACTATTTTAAAAATACTGCTAAATTAATTTAAAATAATAAATGTCACTTATATATATATATATTATCAGTGCCAAATTTAAAAAAAATAGTTTCAGAGTGTCATATAACTATCAAACTAAATTAACTTTCTCTCGAGCTTACATTAAAATTGAAAATATATATATTTAAAAATTAAATAATAGAATTTTTTTTGAATTTTTTTTTATATAATTTACCCTTTTTTATATTATGTTATATCATTTGTCATATTCTAACGAGTCTTATATTTAGAGAAAAATTTAAAAAACAGATATGTAATTTTTGACTTTTATAATTTTAAATATATATATATTTTTTACAAAATGAGTACTATAATTTACATAGTTAACAACTTTAAATACCTATTATAAAGGTTGTTAAAATAATTTTATGCAATAAGACTATCTTTAAAAAATGATGTCACATCAGCAAAATAATTTAAAAACTCTAATATCTTATATTTTCTCTCTCATATTTTCCTCATGTCAGCCACACAAACTTCTTCATTCGGCATCCTAGTGCCTCCATCCACCTTACGCACGCCTCTGACCACCTTGTGTCGTCGCCAGCTGTGCTTCCTACCATTCCTCTCGAGCATTTCTCCGTCACTGGCGGACGACATCCCTTGAATTTCGAAGAAAAATCCAACTCTGGATCTCAAATGACGAGTTTCTTTGCGAATCTAAGTTTTTTACCGTATCCAACTTTAGATCATAGAGGAAAAACTATAACACTGACTTTGGATCTTAAAGGGAAAACTAGCAAATCTAAGTTTTTGTTCTTCTTTTGATTTTTGGTTCTTTTGATTTTTTCTAAGGTTTTTTTTTTAGTTTTTTTTCCTTTTTGTGAAAACAATTGAAAAAGGCGATTGTTACTAAATTTTTTTCTAGTTATTTTGATTTTTTGTAATATATTCTTCTATTTTAGAAAAAACCAGCGGATCTATTTTTTTTGTTATTCAGTTTTTTGTGAATTTGTTTTAGAAAAACCTGCAAATTTGGTTTGCTGAGTTGAGAATTGTGAATTTGAATTTTCTATTCTTATAGATTTACTAGGTTTTCTATTTTTTTTTGTTTCTTTTAGTGAGTTTCTGTTTATCAATTTGGGTTTTCTATTCTAATTGTAAAAAAATGAGGAAAAAGTTGGTGGGGGAGGTGATGCTAGTAGGTGGCAGAGATGGGAAGTTGAAGAAAAGAAAAAAAATTAGAAAGAGAAACAATATTTCATTTTTAATAATTATATATGAAAGAGGAAATCATATAGGAGAGATAAATAATGTCACATTATATTCTTTTAATGATGTTAATGATATATATTTAAAATTATTAACAGTATAATTTACAATATCTATTTTATATTAAAAAAATATTATATAATGAAAGTTACAAAAATAGAAAACTACATAATTATTTTTTGAATTTTTCTTGTATTTATATGTTAAAAGTTTATTGTATCTTACAGGAATTTGAATAATTATTAGCTTCTACAGACTTTATTTATTGCAGTTTAATAAGTTCTCTTTTTTTGGCGTTTAGAAAGTTTTGAACCTGATACTTTGAATTTTTCTTGTATTTATATGTCAAAAGTTTATTGTATCTTACAGGAATTTAAATAATCATTATCTTCTAAAGGCTTCATTTATTACAGTTTAATAAGCTTTTTTTTTTTTTTTGGCGTTTAGGAAGTTTCAAACATAAGACTTTATAGGATGAACTAAGCTCTTATTGCCACTAAAACACATGTCCTAGCTAGTAAGCTCTCTTTTTAAGTCTTGAGAATTTACATTTTTTTTTTTTTAAAAAGTCTTGAGAATTACATGTTCCTTTTATATCATTCTAAAGATTTTTGAAAGAAAGTTGCAAAATCTTCTCAAACATTTAACTAACCTCTTCCTTTCTGGTCTCTATGCACAGCAAAAATACATAATTTTGATAACAAAAATTTTTGAGTTGTTCATCCTTCCTGGTAGAAGAAACAAAATGGGGTGAAATTCCATAAATAATTTGCGTGGATGATCATGAACCACTGTAAATTCTAGCTGTCAAATTTCTAATCTATCAAGCATCTTTTAGCAGTCAACATATAGTCATCAGTCATATCCAGTAATTGCAAAACAGAATAAGCACAATTGCATCCAAGAAAAATTTGTGGATTAAAAATGTAAATGAATAATGAATTGAAAACTAGAGAAGTTTGTTATAGACTTGCAGCCTGTTGCAAAATCATTAAAGAAAGAACTTTACAGAAAATTTTTTTACTGTCATTTGGCTATACCCCTTTCTACTTCCCATGTACCAAAAATGTTCTGAACTATCTATCAGATCAAACAACGGCGGCCGATTAGCAAGATTCTGAGTCTTTTCCCACCAAATCCTCCTCTATCGGTGCCTGACTATTATTGTATTGTTGGATCACCAAAACTGAAGCTTTTGTCGAGAAATCAGAAGTCAGCAAGTTACCAACAGGTCCCAATTCCAGACATTCATTCCTTTGGTTGATCGCTGCGAAAATTTCACCTTCAGGCATTCGACCCACCAGAAAAAGATTACAGCGGCTAACTTCATGGATCACATCCATAGCTTCTGCAGCATTTGTAACAACTCTTTCTTCATACATAATGGAGTCATCATTGGATTTTTTTTGCTTAAACTCTGAGAGGAACTCTTCATCCAAGGATCCTGTTTTACCATTTGAATAGCCTTGTGGGTTTACTTCGGTTATCTCCCCTACGGTTTCAGGTGCCAGTAAGAAACGTAAAACCACCAAACTAATCCCAGGGTGTTCAGCCATTCGAGCTCCATAAGCAAGAGCTTCACAGTCATCACGGCCTCCAAAGAAGAGGACTGTGATTAGAAAAGAAACATTACTTGCAGGAACTTGGGCTGTTCCACCAAGTCCACGATCAACTAGAATTCCTACTGAGCATGGTGCATGCTCAAGAACTCTCCGGTTAACCCAACGGAAGTCAGTTCGAGTAATCTCCAATGAGCCATCCAACCTCTGATGTTTATGGAATGGAAGAATAATGATTGCAGCTCTTTTCCTCTCAGCTGTGGTGCAGATGTCCTCATGAATATCAGACATTGAAGAGATAGCTGTCATTGCACGTACAGAAACCTGGCTCAGTTGCCAGAAAGCCTCAAATGCCACAACGACATGATTAGAATCTGACCTCTGGCTCCTATTCCATACGGGTAACCCATTTTTCCTTGCCTTGTGGACCATTAGTATAGCAGACGACCTCTCAGAAAGCTCCATGAGATGCATCGCATATACACAAAGTCCTTCAGCCTTTTGGACCCCTCTTGAAGCTTCAAGAAGATTTATTAATGATGGAATGTTTCTTGCACTGTGGAAACATGCCAAAATCCGAAGTTGTGTATTTGAATTTTTCCTTTCAATGGTTCTATGCTTGTAATCAGCGACCCTTGCTCTTCTTGCTGGCTTATACACAGCCACCACAAGAGGGGTAGTGATGAAGGTTGTAAATAGAGCCATTAGAACCATGATAGCAAAAGTCTGATCATTCAATACCTGCAAACAAACAAATTGGATTAAATCATTTCAAAAAAAGACACAATCATACTTCAAAGATTAAAGTTAACAACAAGAATATTTCAGTTACCTGCTTATCTTTACCAATGTTCAGGACGATGAGTTCCACCAAACCTTTGGTATTCATCAGCAATCCCATTGCTAAAGCCTCACGAAGAGGCATTTTGCATGAAAGAGACACCACTAAAGTGCCAACAATCTTTCCAAAACAGGCTGTAAAAATTACCAAAGCCAGTAGACCCCAAGATTGGAGCCCATGGATAGTGGCAATATTCGTCTTCAATCCACTGGAAACAAAGTACAATGGCAGAAAGAGGCCAGATACTAGATCTTCAACTTTTTCCACAAGAGCACGGGCAAATGGCCCTTCCTTTGGTATAAGAACTCCAATTACAAAGGCACCAAACATGGCATGAATTCCAATAGCATCAGTCACAAACCCAGCAACCAGAACAGCAGCTAATGTAGCACATACGTATGTTTCTTCAACTGGCTCACCTTCATGGCATCGCTGAGTGATTAATTTGAAGACTAGAGGCACAATAAGAGTTGCAGAAACGATGAAGATACACCCAGACAAAAAAACCCAAAAAGAAGTAAGAGGAGAATGGTTAGACCCAGAGAGAGCAATGGCAAGAGCAAGAAGAATCCAAGCAGCCACATCATTAACTGCTGCAGCTGACATTGCCATCTTGCCAACATCAGTTGTTAGAAGCTTCAGCTCAGCCAAAATACGAGCCAAGACAGGGAAGGCAGTTATAGAAAGTGCTACACCCATGAATAGAAGGAATGAAGTGCCATTT
>CATIWF010024420.1:0-39285 GCA_949630135.1 Balakata baccata | reverse complement strand
AAAATCTTCTTAAGAAATGACTTAGTCATGAATAAATTAAATTAATCGAGATTATTATAAAATAAGTTAAATTATATAAATGATAACTTCAACTAAGTGTCAATTTATGATTGGTTTAAAATATGATAATTAGAATTTGGACACATATTATCTGATGAATTTTGTGGTTGCAAGCCACCATTGTGGCCTGTTTAATGGTTTATTTATTTCTCAAGTAGAACCCATTCATATTTTAATTAGGCTAAGCTAACTACTTAATGCTGGATTTGTATATTTTTTTTCTGATGTGATTCTAATTCTTGGTGTAAATTGATAGTATGTGAACACGATCATCATAGAACTGATTGGTCCCTACATCGAACGGCAATGACTGAGATATATCTTATACACTTGGGTACAAAAATGCTAACATCACAGGCATTCTGAGATGTGGGCAGTGTACAGCTGTACATGCTGTTGTACCCTATCATGTCATGACAATGGAGAATCCAATTGGAATTCTTGTATTAAAAATTAGATTAACGTACAATAAAACTCAAGAAAAGAGAATTATTATCAAAGTATTTTCTCCGTCTTTATTATTGTGAAAAACAGGCAGCGTCCATGGCCAAGAAATATGGAGGTCTTGTGCCCAAGAAGAAGCCTTTAATTTCAAAGGTGAGCTTAACAATTTTGTTCTTAATTATTTAAAATTAATAATACATTATTACATAAAATTTAATTTTTTAGGAATTATTTTGTTAATCCATTATAAATCCAGTCTGAATATGCAATTTCTGAAGAGAACAAATGGGCTGTATTTGTTTTAGAAATTTGGTAATTAAGGGACGTCTTTGTTAAATGATTTAGGACCATGAACGTGCTTTCTTTGATTCAGCTGACTGGGCATTATGCAAGGTAACAGACGTGGATCCCCAAGTTTAAATTGTGAAGTATATATATATTGATTTGTTGATAAATAATATGAAACAGCAAGGGGCCGGAATGAATCAAAAGTCAGCTGTGACAATGGAAACCCTGACACCAAAACTACAGGTAATAACATATATATATATAAAGATATCAAACTCTTTTATTTTGGGATGGAAATTTATTGTTTAAATTATATAACTTCATATACTTGTTAATTTATAGAAATTTATTGTTATATAGATTTTATTTTACATTATTTTATAAGTTGTAAAAATGGGTTCATAAATAATATTGTTACATTACTAAATTGAAATGTAACAATTTACAGAGGACGTCTCACCAACAACTCCCTCCAAGAAGACCAGCCTGTACATCTAATAGTCATGTGAGTACTCTACCCAAGGAAAACAACCAATTTCATTAATTATTTTATTTATATGATAGGTATTTTAATTTAATTCACAGAAAAATTTTAATATTTTATTTTGATAATATTAATTATTTGTATTTAAATAATATTATTTTTGTTTTTCAGGAGTGATGGGATGGTTTGACTATTCAAACAAGTATTAGTTTGAGGTGATAAGAACTTTCAATTAGAATCACAAAATGTGTAGAAAGTGCAATTGGCTTATGAATGCTATATATAATACCGTCTTTTAAATTCCAATAAATGAACCCTCATTTATATATATATATATATATATTAATGAAAATTATCATATGGAGTTTAATTACACTAATATTTTTAATATGAAATAAAATAAATGAATCCGCAAATTTAAAATCTTTTTTATAAATTATATCCACTAATTAATTTTAGAATTAATTCATAATTGCAAATATATACAAGGAACAAATTGAAAGGCTACAGTGACCAATTCTGGGCCAAATTAATACATAACTTTGAATGAATGATCATTTGTTCCATTGAAGGAGTGAATTGTACACTCTTTGAAGACACGACTATCGAGAATACGGAAAATTTTTTAGGTATATTCAATCTATTACATTATTTATAAATTAATCCAATTATATATATATATATCAATTAATGAGAAATTAAATTAGTCAAATGAATAATGTAATAAATTGAATATACTTAAAAAATTTATATGTGAATATGATAGATGACCAATGCGTGGAGTATGATATGGATGGCACAACATCCTCTAAGTGGTATTAGAAATTGGGATATGGAAGCCGAGGCAAGTCAACCAAGAGAGCTTCATGAGGGGCAATTTATTATATGCATCTTAGTGGATGGAGCAATATGCTCCACAATACTCTTGCATGTTGAATTTAACGGAGCCGTCCCCTTTTCATTTTCTTCCTTGTCTTCTTCTTTTTTCTCCTTTTATTTTATTTGATTTCTTTTTTTGTTCGATTTGTTTTTTTATAATTTTTTATATCGATTACAAATAGATGAATATATTTTTAGTAGATAATACAATTTTATAAGAATTTGATTTATAAAAATTCAAATAAAATTCAGCTGTTAAATAATGAACCTACAATTATTAAATAATAAGCTTACAATTAAATAATAAAACATACATTTATTTAGTAATAAATCTACAGTTGTTAAATAATAAATATATAATTGTTATACAATTATTAAATAATGAATTTACAGTTATTAAATAATGAATCTACAATTGTTAAATAATGAACCTATATTTATTAAATAATGAATTTACAGTTATTTACTTACAATTATTTAGTAATGAACCTACAATTATTAAATAATAAATTTACAGTTATTTAGTAATAAACCTATATATGTTAAATATTAAACATATAATTATTTAGTAATAAACGTACAGTTATTAAATAATAAACCTACAATTCTTAAATTATCAATTTATATTTATTCAGTAATAAACACAGTTGTTAAATAATAAACATACAATTGTTAAGTTATGGATTTACGGTTGTTAAATAATGAACTATAATTATTTAGTAATAAACTTACAGTTTGTTAAATAATGAATTTACATTTGTTAAATAAAAAATGTAAAGTTGTTTTAACATCCTTTAATGTAAAATGAAGCTTAGCGCTTTTCAATTTTCTACACGAGCGAATGGCATGTGATCCATGCAGTTACATAAACTCAGGTCCATAATATAACAACTCTTTATGAGGGATAAGCATATGCAAATGGGCTGGAGTGTGATGAGCCATATAGTGTGGTGTAGGAGTATGTATCGGTTTGGTTCAGTTTTGAATTGAACAGATTGTAGTTTATAAAACTCGAACCGAACCAAAATATTTCGGTTTTGTTAACTAATTAATTAAATTTATATAAATTATAATTTTTATTATATTTTATCAATTATAATATATTAGAACCAAATATCATAACTTTATTAATTATAATTAAATTAAATTAATTATCATAACTTTATTAAACATAATATATAAGTTAAAGTTATAATTAAATAATATAACTATAGATTAAAATAAAATAGCATAAATTATGATAATTGATATAATCACTACTTTATCAACTACTATAATTATTACAAATTAAATTTAATTACCATAATTTTATAAATTATCGTAAATTGAAAACAATTATTACAACTTTATAAATTGATATAAATTAAAACTAATTATTATAATTTTATCAATTACTCCAAATTAAAATTAGTTAATATAAATTAAAATAAATATTTATAGTTCATGACTTTATCCTACCATAAATTAAAATAAAATATTACAAATCATAATTTTTTTATCTAAAAGTTATAACAAATCATTAATATATATATATATATATAAAAGTTCATTCAGTTGAGTTTAATTGGTTTTTAAATATTTAAAACCGAACCGAATAAACCGAACAAACCAAACTGAATAAACTGAAAAACATTCGATTTGGTTCGGTTTTGCATATGGTATTTGGAATTGCTGTTTAGAATTTCAAAAGCTTATTTTGAATTTTTTTATTTAATTAACTGATTTTTTTAACTTTTTTATAAATTGATTTTTCAAATCTGCTTTTTAATACTCGCTTCTATCTAAAAATAATTTTTAAAATTCAAAAAAATTAAAAATATAATTTTTTTTATTGGAAAACATTTTTTTCCAAACGTAATACTAAATCGGCTCGGTGTTTAATGGTATATTATTTCAAGGATCTAGATGCATATAGTTGCATGGGCTAGAGGTCCTCGTAGCAATCCTTATACGTGCCAAAAGTGCAATTTATTTTTAATTTAACGTTTGTTTTTTAAAATTTCATTTTTACATGCTATTTTCTTTCCTCTTTTATTTTATGAGAGATTTCTTTCTTCTTTTAGTTTGATTTGTTTGTTTGCTGTAATTCTAAAAAAATTTCTTTCTTGTATTCTTAGCTCACTTTTTTTCATCGATTTTTTCTTTTTTTTATTCTGTTCGATTTTTTCTGTAATTTTTTGTTCGATTGCAAATGAACGAACATATTTTAGTTAAGAATGTAAATTGTGAGAATTTAGGTAAAATTTAGTTATTAAATAATGAATTTACAGTTAGAAATATGCAAAACTGAATCGAAACCAAACCGAATATTTTGCAATTTATTCGGTTCGGTTTAAAATGTTTAAAAATCGATTAAACCGAACCGATCAGCTATATATATATTATAACTTTTATATAAAAAATTAAGATATGTAATAAATTTATTTTGATTTATGATAGGATAAAGTCATGAACTATAAAAATTTATTTTAATTTATATTAAATAATTTTATTTTGGAGTAATTGATAAAGTTATAATAATTAGTTTTAATTTATACCAATTTATAAAGTTGTGATAATTGATTTCAATTTATGATAATTCATAAAGTTATGGTAATTAAATTAAATTTATAATAATTATAGTAGTTGATGAAATAATGATTATATGAATTTATTATAATTTATAATATTTTATCTTAATTTATAGTTATATTATTTAATTATAACTTTAACTTATATATTATGTTTGATAAAGTTATGATAATTAATTTAATTTAATTATAATTAATAAAGTTATTGTATTTGGTTCTAATATATTATAATTAATAAAATATAATAATAATTATAATTTATATAAATTTAATTAATTAGTTAATAAAACCGATTAAATCGAACCGAACTGAAATATTTCAGTTTAATTTTAAATATTAATTGGTTGGGTTCAATTTTTATAAATTACAATCAGTTCGATTTTTCTAAATTTAGTTATGTTCAAAACCGATACAAACCGATGCACATCCCTACTTATAGTTATTTAAAATATAATTGTTAAATAGCAAGTCTAATTAATAGCTATAGTTGTCAAAAAATCAAACAAGAATAATAAATCTACATTGTTAAATAATGAACCTATAGTTTTTAAATAATAAACATATAATTGTTAAATAATAAACTTATAGTTATGAATCTACAATTGTTAAATAATGAATATATAAATATTAAATAATGAACCTATATAGAAATATTAATTAGTTCACTTTTCAGAATAAGGATTGTTTTAGAATGATCAAACTTGTACATACAATTCATTTTTAGTGAACATGTTTGTATATAGTAATGAAACGGTAATCATAAGCTTACCATTATAAAGGTGATTGAACTAGTGAATAGTCTGTCTTAAATAGTCTATCTTCTTTGAAGAATGAGAATTGTACTTTTAGAGAGTTTTATGAAGTCTATGAGATGACGAGATTTAACAAAAAATGAGAGTTTTGTTTATTTAAAAAAAATGGTCGATTTTTTAGTATATGAAGCTATATAGACCCAAATTCATAGTATAATAATTAGTATTGGGTGCCTGTTCGAAGGGTAATATGGCTGAGCCAAGAAGCTGGAACTGACTTTAGGACATGGATAATATTGGTAGCATGACTTTATAGACCTTAAGCATTGGCCTCTCCACTTTCAAGAATTTGAATTGCTACCGAAAAACATGGGTTGCCTCGTGGGAAATATATGATAGTTTATTGCTACTATCATCAAAATCTCTAACATGATTTAATTTCACTTATAATAATTAAATTTTATTTTTATTATAATAAAATTATAATTTTTTTTAAATATTATTTAATTATATTTTCATTTTCATTAAAGTTATTTATGATTAGTTTTTAGTGATATATGAGTTGATATGTCAGTTTTGTAGTTACCAATATTTGAAAATTGATCGGAAATTATTTTGGTGAAATGAAAATATAATTGATTGATTTTTTTGAAATGATTAGAGCAAAGTTGAGGAATGATAAATGAAATTACCACACAATAGAGTCGATTAAGCAGGGAGGAAATCAGCTAGGCTTGGGCTGCCGAGATGAGCCATAAACTTTCCATGGCCGCCTAAGGCTGTGGGCTGTAATAAGGCCCCGGATATGGCTTAATCAGCCATGGCCGTAACACAAACTATTAAGGCTGCACCCGAGTTCAGGATTTATTCATGTTGCCTGTTTTGCGTGTGGCTAATTGGCTATCCATAATATTCCTTCAAAACATATGGAAGAAGAAGGCTGAAAATAAAATTTGGATTAATTCATAATTTACTGATAAAAAGGACCAAAAGACTCCGGTTCATCTATGATGTAGTTTTGTCTTCCAACAAAACGCTAAATCTTAAGTCGTTTTGACAATAAACCCTTTTGTTTTAAATGAACGCCAAGTCGTTTCCTATTCCGGTTTCCTGCGCACCAACAATTTCGGGCCTTTTAGCAACTATTAAACACAAACCAGCTGACTGAGGTTTCTTTCTGCTTTCTGCAGAGACATGAGAGGCCTTGCCTTAGCTTCTTCTAGGACATCATCACCTGCGCTCAAGAATCTTTCCCATTTGCAGGAATCATTGAATCGCCCTAAATTGGGCGGAGAATCCCCTGCGGATCCCAAATCTGAACAGAATCACTTCACCACACTTGAAGCTTCTTTAAGAGGTAATACTAAAAGACCCGACTCAGTTTCAACCTCAGAGAATCCCATTTCAGCTAATTTTAGTAATCCAGTTGATCATGGTTACTTTTCCCGAATTCTCTCTAGAAAGGACTGGTTTTTATTGCTAAACCACGAGTTCAACGCAAAAAGGATAATCTTGAATTCTCAATTTGTAGTTAGTGTATTGCAAAATCAGGAAAACCCAGTGTACACTTTGAAATTTTATTCATGGGTCTCAAATGTTGACCCGTTATTCGCAAAGAATCAATCTGTTAAAGGTGTATTAGCAAATTGCCTTTTCAGGAAAGGGCCTGTTCTATTGTCTCCTGAATTGCTTGAAGATATTAAGAACTCTGGTTATAGAGTAAATGAAGATTTGCTTTGCGTTTTGATTGGCAGCTGGGGCAGGTTGGGATTGGCAAGGTATTGTGATGAAATATTTGGGCAGATATCGTTTTTGGGTATTAGTCCTAGTACAAGGTTGTATAATGCGGTCATCGATGCATTGGTTAGATCCAATTCTCTTGATTTGGCTTATTTGAAATTCCAACAAATGCCAGCAGATAATTGCAAACCGGATAGGTTTACTTATAATATACTTATTCATGGAGTTAGTAGGACTGGTTTAATGGATGAGGCAGTGCGGTTGGTTAAGCAGATGGAGGGTTTAGGCTGTTTTCCTAATGTCTTCACTTATACTATCCTAGTTGATGGGTTTTTGAATGCAAAGAGGATTGATGAAGCTTTCAGGATTTTAGAGACAATGAAGGTTCGGAAGGTGAGCCCTAATGAAGCTACGATTAGATCATTCATTCATGGGGTATTCCGTTGTGTGGAACCAAGTGAGGCATTTGATCTTGCAACAAGATTTATTGAAAGGGAGCCTGTCTTGCGGAGATTGGCTTGTGATACATTACTCTGCTGTTTGTCAAATAATAATATGGCTAGAGAGGCTGGTTTATTATTGAGGAAACTTAGGAAAATGGGTTACTTGCTTGGCAGTTCAGCATTTAACATCACCATGAATTGTTTGATAAAGGGTTTTGACCTGAATGAGACATGCATCATGTTAGATACACTTGTTAATCGAGGCATGAAGTTGGGCTTTAGCAATTATCTTGCTTTAATTGAAGCTTTATACATGGCTGGAAGAACTAAGGATGGGGACAAGTATTTCAATCAGATGGTCAGGGATGAACTTCTATCAAATGTCTTTTCTTATAACATGGTAATAGATTGCTTCTGCAAAACCAGAATGATGGATAAGGCAGTAAAGGCTCTCAAAGAGATGCAGTATAGAGGTATCAAACCTAACCTTGTTACTTTCAATACCCTTATTAGTGGGCATTGCAAGGTAGGAGAAGTATGCAAGTCACAGGAACTGTTGGTAATGCTTTTAGAACATGGACTGAAACCAGATATCTTCACTTTCAGTTCAATCATTGATGGCCTTTGTCGAGCACAGCAGATTGAGGACGCTTTAGGTTGTTTCACTGAAATGGTTGAGTGGGATGTTTTTCCCAATGCTGTGACATACAATATATTGATCCGTTCTTTGTGTGTCATCGGGGATGTTTCTAGGTCGATGAAACTCTTAAAAAAGATGCAATTGGATGGTATAAGCCCAGATGTTTTCTCGTTCAATGCTCTTATTCAAAGTTTTTGTAGGATAGGAAAGGTGGAGAATGCAAAGAAGCTTTTTGTTTCAATGTTGTCTTTGGGTTTGACTCCTGACAATTATACTTATGGTGCTTTTATTAAGTTATTTTGTGAATCAGATAGATGTAGCGAGGCTAAGGAGATATTTTTCTCAATGGAAGCAAATGGTTGCACACCTGATTCTTTTACATGCAATATAATTTTGGACACTCTGGTTAAACGAGGTCAATTTGAAGAGGCTCGGAAAATTGCAAAATCATGCAGTAAGAAGGGCATTTTGGTAGATTCCACTGCTATGTCACAGGAATGTGCTCATCTTGGTTCATAAGTTCCTGCTGTTTAATTTCAGACTTTGCTTTAAAGGTTGACATGGCCACAAAACAGCTGATTGCTTTTTGCTTATCTCATTAATGGGATTGTGGATTTCATAGAATCATAATAGCACACTGCTTGCTCCTATATAATTGTTTCATGTCCTTGGACAGAAAAAGGTCATCCCTGTTCATGGTGGGATATGCAATTTGAGCTGTTAGACTTGGATCAAACGAATAAATGGACTGTCAGTAGATAACCTTTGGCCTCAGAAGATGACTGAAATTGCTATTGATGAGTTTTTTCTTTTCTCCGGAAAAACAGTAGTTCACTAAAACTGTGAGCAATAATAGGTCATCTTCTAGATCGATTTCATCATGCAAAGAGCAAATGAGATAGGTTGTTGTCTAACATAGGCAGTGGATATATCTCTTTACAAAGTAAAGCAGAGTTCTATCCAAAGGTTTCTAACACCTACTGGGACTGCACAGTGCTCTGTTCTGTTTACCCGGCTTTGCTGATAATGTTTGCCACATATTTTGCTTACCACAACATGCATATATATCTCTGTAATTAAGGAAATCATTTGGTTATATTTCCTTACAGAAGTTTCTGGGGCAGCAATGGTATTGTTGGTGAGGCTGCTGATCCTATGCATCTTTACATTTCACAGGCTGGGCTGTAGAATGGCATAGGATAGATGTTGTCATATTTATTTCCTTGTAATAGAAATCTCATCTGTATTATGATTTGCAGACAACGTTTGGATCTCTAGTACTTCAATGCTGCTCCTTTTTGGGGCTTCTTGGTATCATGATTTGTATTATGATCAATTGTTTTATCTTTGGTAAATAAAAGTCAATGTGATATTTGCTTCAAATAAATTCTTGTAAAGAAAGATTACAAGCTTGTTGATGCATACCTCCTCTCTAGATTGCTCCCACGATATGATAATTGAAAGGTGTACTGTCTGCTGCTAGGTTTTTGTTGCTGTTGTTGGCTAGATATGCTACCGCAGGTTCGTCAGTTTAATTGTTCTCACTTCTCAGCCACAGGTTCATGACATTTTAGTGGCAAATGCTTCCATCATGTTTATGCTTGTTTGCGTGGATTACTTAGGCCGCCAACCAGAATCTAATTTCCTTTGAGGAAACTGAAAAGCAACGAAGACTTGCCATTGAGGAATTAATCGAAGCTTGATATTTGGTTTGATTTGTATCACTTAGAGGAAATTCTTGCAAGGTTAAAAGTTGGTGGCTTGCACTTCAACTGCCCTCTCTATATCAGTCTTCTCCATCCTCCAAATTTATGCCCAAAAATTGAAGTAAACCACAATTGTTGATTTCTTTTTCCTAAGAAATTCACCAAACTTCTTCCATTACTTATTTTAATGATTTCCTGTTCATTAACTGTTCCCTTGGTTGCATGCTTGAGTTGCAGATTTATTTTTTCCTTTCTTCCTAGACTGGTTCTTTTTGGATGTGAGAAGTACCCGGTGTAGATAACTGTTGTCCGAGTCTGGGGTGGGTACTTAGTTAAACTGAACCAAACCAAACTTTTAGAGAGAATTATAACGGAATTGAATCGAAAAAGTAAAAGTTATAATACCAATCGAGGTTAGCTCAATTGGTACACCAACCATGAACCAGTCATGGTAAAAGTGGGAATTTCAGTTAATCTACTAAACTGAACTATTAACCTCCTAAAAATAAAAAAACCAACCCAAACTGAACTCGAATGGGATCAGTTTTTGATTTGATCGGTTTTCTGCACACAGACACCCCAGTCTGAGTTGCATATATCAATATCTGCGATATGATTTAGAACATTCCATTTGTGGGCCAGGTCTAATAAATTTACACACCAACTCAAAACTTGTTTAAAACAGGAATAGTATAGTGTTCTCGCCAGCCAATTTAGGAATTGCATTGTGATGGTATTAAGCAACTAACCATATTATTTTCAAGGTTGGTGGCCCTGCTTTGGCATATAAAATTAGCATAAGCTCGGCCCTGTCTCATCAATTATCAGTTGTATTCTCTACAATTTTCACTAATGGCTTTTTCAGTGGCCACTAAAATGTTGTTTTTGGTTTTAGTTCTTGTCTATATCTCTATATCAGGTACGTGAATTGCAGGTGCAGATTTTCTTGGAAAATCAATAGAATTCATCCAGGACATAATTAATTTGCTCTAATCCTTGACAGGGGATGCATATGATGAAGATGTGCATCAGGCAGGCACAGGTGTTTCAGGATA
Organism: Balakata baccata; assembly: GCA_949630135.1. Lineage (NCBI taxonomy): Eukaryota > Viridiplantae > Streptophyta > Magnoliopsida > Malpighiales > Euphorbiaceae > Balakata > Balakata baccata. The sequence continues at coordinate 28,224 of CATIWF010024420.1, read as the reverse complement.
TGATCCTTTCACAGGCACAGGTGTTGTAGGAAATGTGCCTCAGGCAGGTGCAGGCGCAGGTGCTGTGCCTCAAACAGGCGCAGGTGCAGGCGCAGGAAATGTGCCTCAGGCAGGCGCAGGCGCAGGCGCAGGAGCTATGCCTCAAGCAGGCGCTGGCATTGTAGATGATGATCCTGCTCAACTTGTTGCCAAAGCCTTGCTATGTTTCAATGATAAACATGTAAGTCAGAATCTCAATTATGCAAACTTCTGACTTGCAAACTGCTCTTATATGTGCTTTTGGTCAAGGTTATGCAGCATACTGGAAACTACTGAGATTTTCTATTTGGTTTCCTGTGGATTCCTTGATTAGTGGAAATTACTAGGGTTGTATGTGCTATAAAAACCTCTGATAACAAGTTTAACATGGTACAGAGCCAAGTTTCGATCTTCGCGAGCTATCGGTAATAGGCCCTGCTGTCTCGGATATTATGTAAAACTTGGTTCAATGGCAAGAATTCCAATCGATATCAGATGTTCTCATAGTACAAACATATAGGAAATAACCGAAAATCAGAAAACCAGATAAGAGAATTTCTGCAGTTTCAAATGCAGCATTTATACTATTTCCTGTAAAAATTAACATATGGCAAAAAAAAAAATTTCAGATTTACAGCAGCTGCGAAGAATCCTATAGATTGAAACAGAGTGGAAGTCTCCATGTGCCTCCTGAAGATGTTGATCTGTATTGCAATGGAGCATGCCTTGCAGAGAGTTATTTGGTGCTCAACTGCCTAGAAAACATTATGACACATTTTCTATTCTACAATAAAGCTACCATACAGGACATTAGAGACACAATCAAGGCAGGATGTGGCCATGGCCCAGAAAGAGGTACTTTGCTTGACTGGCTCCATCCTAGACCAATCCAATCATATTCCTGCCATGTATACAAAGTAGTCATTATGAAGAAGTATCCATGTCCTATCAAGAGATACTTGGATGCTATACTTCTTATTTTTGAAGTGTTCGAGTAACATATCATAATTCCAATTTTCTTGTCACTCAGGTGATTTCAATGTCGCTGAGCACCTTCAAGCTGAAGAAAACAGTGCTTACAAGACTGCAATCGAAATTTTAGTTGGGCTTGCCTTTGCAATCATGGCCAAAGCTTTATTTATCTGACGCTGATGAATATGATTATATATCAGTCATTACATTATATTGTAGAAAAAGGTTTCTCTTTTTTATTTTTCCCTTTTTCCCATTTTGTTGTTATTTCTATATAAGAGCTGTACAAGTAATGAACACTTACTCTTGAAGGATAAAGAATAAAACTAAATGCATGTTTGGATATATTCTTGATTTTCTTCTCTCTCTCCAAGCACTCAGATTTAGATATCCAGACAAATTAACAACAAATTTTATAAATTACAGAGTTTTTGCTTACATCAAGTCGATTTATTATATATCCATTTATCATTTATGAATCGGATCGGTTCAACCAAAAATACATCCCATATAAAATTAAAATGTGACGTGTAATCTTGCAATGCTAACTAAAGAAATGAACTTTCCCTCCAAACGTCTCTTTTTCTTTCTTCTCCAAAGAACAGGAAACGGCTGTAACCATATATTAAACCAGAGAGAGAGAGAGAGAGAGAGATCCTTCTGAATTATTTTTCTTTAATCTTTCAATGGCACCATTCAAGAATCTCTTCACTGCATTCTTGAACATGTTAAGAACTCTTTCATGTCCTTTTTCAAGATCAAGAACTCATCTTTTTGCCACTTTTTGTCTCCTTCTCTCCATTCTTTTCCTTTCCACTTCAGTAACCAACCACCCTCCATCTTTCACCGCCTCTGCACTCGCTTCTCGTCTTCTTTTCGCCGCAAACTACATCTCCCCATTCTCATCAATCAAATCGTCGAACACATGTCTCGTCTCTGCCATGCGCGACAATTGCACACTCACCTCTGTTACAGCAATGGAAAGGAGTCGCAGGAATTCAAGAAAAGAAGAAGCTGCTATGATTTCAGATCTTAGTTCTTGCCATATCTTCAATGGTAAATGGGTTATTGATGATTCTGACCCCATTTACAAACCTGGGTCATGCCCATTTATCGATGATTCCTTCAACTGCTTCAAGAATGGAAGACGCGATCTGGGTTATCTCAGATACCGTTGGAAGCCCCACGGGTGCAAAATTCCAAGGTTCGATGGGAGAAAAATGCTGGAGATGTTGAGAGGGAAGAGAATGGTGTTAGTGGGAGATTCACTGAATAGGAATATGTGGGAGTCTTTGGTTTGTTCATTGAGAGAATCATTGAAGAACAAGAGCAGAATCTTTGAAGTTTCTGGTAGGAGTGAATTCAGAACTCAGGGATTCTACTCCTTCAAATTCATAGTGAGTTGTGAAACATTCTCAGGCCTTGTAATCTTTAGCAAAATCCCAAAAATTTCTGACTCTTTTACATAATTATGTAGGACTATAGCTGCTCAATTGATTTTGTGAAATCTCCATTTCTGGTTCAAGAATGGAAAGCATCAGACAAGATAGGAACTCAAAGAGAAAGATTGAGGCTTGACATGATTCAGGGCACTTACTCTAAGTACCATGATGCTGATATAATCATCTTTAACACAGGTCACTGGTGGACTCACCAAAAGACTTACAAGGGGTAAATATTTACTTACCTTGCAAAAAATTCTAAAATTCTTGTTAGTCATTCTAAATTCTGCTCATTATTTAGTTAATTATTTCAGCAAAGATTACTTCCAAGAAGGCAAGCATGTCTATCCAAGGCTAGAAGTCAGTGAAGCCTACACAAAAGCTTTGTTCACATGGGCAAAATGGGTTGATTCTCATATCAACACTAGCCGAACAAGGGTCTTTTTCCGCGGATACTCTGCTTCTCATTTCAGGTCATCTGTCTTCAGCTTCTACTGCTTACTCTGATATTCTGTATCAAGATTGTTCAAATCTGGTTTATGGGGATTTGCAGGAAAGGGCAATGGAATTCAAGTGGGCAATGTGATGGGGAGAAGCAGCCTGTAACAGATGAAAATGAGCTTGCATCATATCCATGGATGATGAGCATACTTGAATCTGTTATATCAGAAATGAAAGTGCCAGTTTTTTATCTCAACATAACCAGAATGACAGATTACAGAAAAGATGGGCATCCTTCAATTTACAGGAAACCTGAGATCAAAAGAAGCCATAATATGATTCAAGATTGCAGCCATTGGTGCCTCCCTGGTGTTCCAGACTCCTGGAATCAACTTCTTTATGCTACTCTCCTATTATCACACCATGATTTGTCTAATAATCATTAGGGATTAGTGATTACATTTGCTTGTATGCTATACTTGTTTCAATTTTTCCTTTGTGGTTTTTTGGTTGTTCAACTTCAACCCTTGGATTGACAATCATTTACTATGATTATAATTTTTGTTAAATAAGTGTAAATAGCCAGGATATAATGTTCTAGTGTCATAAGAATCACAATTCTTCCCGACAACTTCTGAGTTCGAGACTCCATAAAAAAAAAAGTGTATAAATAATTTTATTTTGATTTATAAATAATTGTGTGTGTCCAAAAATAACCTTTATAAATTTTTACATACATTTTGTCTATCATATTATTTATAAACTAATTCAATTGTGCAATTATATGCATACATATTTATTCATATGAACAATATAAATAAAACAATTAAATACATATTACTACATAATTAAATTAGTTTATGAATGATGTGGTAGATTGAGTATATTTATCGATCGGGCACACATAAGAACGCTTCACTTGAAAAAGGTTTAAAATAATTAATGTTATATTTAATTTATTTTTATAATACTTTAGATTATAAACTTTAAGTGTTTATTTCTTTTGTATATTAAATTACAACGTTATTTATAATTTAATATATATAATGTTATTTTCACCCTTTAAAAATGAAGAAATATAGGATATGAGAGAACATTTTAGGTTGATTGCCCTCCCCTAAAATTTAAAAATTCACTTTTTAATAATGAAAAATTACATTTTCTTTTAAGAGGCTAATGAAAAATTACTACTTATATTTCCTCAAAAAAAAAAAAAAAAAAAGGAACTACATATAGAATAAAAATTATTTTTTACATGAATTTGACCGTAGCAAATAGAGCTATGCCACGTCATTTGATTAACTAATATCCACCGTATTGGAATAAAAAGCTCTTCCTGCAATCCTTCACAATGTCGACATAGAAGAAACTAACAGAAGCTTTTCCAAAACGACGGTCTTTCCTTTCATTTTCCTCTCCGTTTCCTTAGCTCGCACGTTGAGGCATTGGTGCTTCCTCGTCCTCCTTCTCGGAAGCCGTGTGCTGCAGACTACTGGCCTCGCCGGGAAAACGTGTGAAGTTGCATAGGATCGTCTCTTTATCGTCGGTGAAGAAGCCGAAAATGAAGATCGACGTCAACAAAATCGCTCGAAAAGTCGAAGTCGATAATGCGATTCCTCTTCGCTACTATTATAGAATCGCCGAAAATCTCCTCAGACAGGTTGGCTTTAATTCTTCCAATTCCGCCTTTAATTGCATTTTTCATTTAGCTTTTCGCTAATTGAATTGATCAAGGTTATGTTTTTTAGTTAGGTAACGAATTCATATTTTCTAGTTAATGGTCATTTCCTCACTTTTCCTGTGGAATAGGCAAATATACATCGAGAAGAGAAGAATATTGTAGATTTATATATAATACTTCTTAGATTCTCAAGGTAAATAAATGATCTTTTTCTGCTCACTTATTTCCATGTCACTTGAATTTATGTAGCCGATCTGATTCTGGAGCTTTTCTTTCAATTTTTCTCAGTTTGGTGTCTGAAACTATTCCATTCCACCAAGATTATCAGGTTCTTTTTCCAAAAGAAAGAATTATTTATAAGAAGGTAAGAGTTTAATGTTTCTTTCGAGTTTTTGCATGTTTATGTTTGGAATATTCTGATATAGTGATATTTTGCTGTTACCTTTTTGTTACAGAAATTGCCTGCTGTATTAGATGAGCTTGAAGCTTTAAAGCCAGAATTCCAACGTTTAGTGGAGGAGCTAAACAAAGAATATGTAAGAACTCAACTGCACAGACTTGATGGCCCAGAAAGGACTTCATATAGTTCTGTCCCTTGTTCTTCACAATCCCCATATGTTAATAAAATTTCTTACTCCAGTATAAATGTTAAGCAGGTATCAACTTAAACTTATACCTCAATGATACAAGCATGTTATCTCAATTATCAATTGCTCTTTTTCATTATTTATTTTTGTGAAGCCTGTGGGGAGATTTTTCTATGTTTTAATTTCATATTTCCTATTTTTGTTATTAACTCTTCTTTGTTATTTCAATTTTGCTACTTTAATTTTAGCCCTCTGGTGTATCTATTCAGTCTTCCTGGAAGTATGACAACAATCAAACTCAAGTTTCATCTTCAAACTACCAACAAATTGATAAGCAGTTGCAGAAACTGTGAGTGTTGTACTATTCCAAGAAACTGTTAGCATTTAGAATCACGAAACCTCTATATAGTTTTCTTATTTTTGGATGTGAATTACTTTCTGAGATATATATATATATATATATAGATCGTGCTTGAGCATCTGATGCGTGCTTGCCTGATAGCTCTTATTGTATCCAATGTGTCGTACTTTGTTATTTCCCATGGCCCATTTATTGTATTTTTTTTCCTTATTTTTTAGTGTATTTATTTTATCTTGGACATATCAATTAAATATTAGGTTATATACTGTTGTTACTGATGACCACTATCTGGAATTCTTGATAACATTTTCTTTTAGGGTGATTGCAACATGTTTCTTTTCTCATGCTAGGTTATGTAGGAAAGATACCTTAATTTCTTTATGCGTATAGGTCCATCGGTATTCCACTACCCAAGCAGGAGACTTTGTCAAGACACTCATTCTTAGGCCCTAATGGTCTTTGGGGCCAATGGCGAGGACCTAGTGCAGAGATAAAGGTTAACCTTTTTCTTGTTTTTTCTCTTTCTTTTGTGTATATGTATGGGTGCTTTTGTGTGATAAAATGCAAATTGCAGACTGACTCCATTATATTGTTTAATACAGGTCAAATATCCAAGCTATATTGAATTAACATCTGATGAAAATTTAAGGTAATGGGCTTATATGAAAATGGTCTTTTTTCCCATGTTTTATTTTTTATTTTTTGGGCTAAACCTTAAAATACATTCTTCTTTTGTCATGTTTTCCTTGTGTTCTGCATTATCCTAAATATATACTGTATCGAAATATAACAATTTGTAAGTCTCTCTGTTTAAATGGTGCCAACTGGTAATTTGTTTCCTCTTTGTTTTATTATGCTATGATAGCCTGGATCAGGCTGGACAATATGCTAGTTTGGCTGTGAAAGATAGTGACTCTGGGGGGGTTGGATCTACGATGGAGTCAGTGCTCTCCTTAGATGATGGGAGATGGTCTCTTCCTGCGGAAGAGTCATGTGCTCCATCAATCAACGAAGCAACGGAAGATCCTTTTCGGTTTGTAAGCATTAGGCAACCGTCACCTCCCCCTGTTCTTGCTCAAGTGCATCAGGGATTTTCTCCAATTCCTCCATCTAAAGTTGCAGATCCAAGACCTGGACCAGCAAAGCCTCAGGATGGCATTCCAAACTCAAATTCATTTCAACATTTACATGTTGTATGTGACATATGCTTTTCTCCATTCTTTTAAGAGTAGATGTGCCTTTTTTCCCATTTGTTTGATTGCATTTGGACATCAAATTAATATATATTTTCATGTTAATGATCGTATGATCAAAAGTATTGATCATGTTGATGCTACTTTGTATGATACCTATTTAACAATCATTACAGCCTGTAAATTTAATGGAAGACTTCTTGAGATTAGCTCGAGCAAACACGCAGAAAAATTTGGAAACTTGTGGTGTTCTTGCTGGTTCATTGGTAAGAGAACAAACACTTAAATTTGAAAAGTTTGACATCTTCTTCTTGTCCGAGTGAGCCATTATACATGGCTCCTACTTTACGCTTTATGGTTCCTCATATTTTCACTTCTTCTGTGTAGAAAAACAGGGTTTTTCACATCACTACACTTATAATCCCAAAGCAAGAGGCAACTTCGGATTCGGTAATGATTTCAATTTTTTGTTTATTTTATATTTTAAGGTTTATGATTTTTTAATCATAATTTTTTGTAGCTTCTCCATGTTCATAGGCTTCAAGTCCATTGCCTAAAGTCTAAACCAATTAAAAATTGGAAGAAAATTTTCAGACAATTTTTATTTTTGAGTCATCAATTACATTGATGCTAGATGGGGTATAAGAGGCATCTGGTTCAGATTGTATTCACACGAATTTCAATGAGAAATGCTTTTTTCCTATTTATCTAAACCAATTAAAAATTGGAAGAAAATTTTCAGACAATTTTTATTTTTGAGTCATCAATTACATTGATGCTAGATGGGATATAAGAGGCATCCGATTGAGATTGTATTCACAGGAATTTCAATGAGAAATGCTTTTTTCCTATTTATATAACAAAATTTATATGAATGTGTATTTTTTAATTTCTAGTTAAATCAATGCAGGGCAGGGTGAGGATTGTCATTGATACTACCAAGCCTCGCTTTTATGCTAACACTTAAATAGTTCTGAACACATATATTTTTAAAATGCATATTCACCACAATTTGATTTGATTAATTGACTGAATGCTGCAAGAAGCTTCATGATTTATGTACCAACTTTGAGATTTCATCCTTTATCTGCTGGCATTTCAGTTTCTACTCTAATTGTATGCATGTGCTGTTGATTCCATTTTATTGAAATTCTTATAAATTTTCAGTGTTCCACATTGAATGAAGAAGAAATATTCGAAGTTCAAGACAAAATGGCACTTTTCCCTCTTGGGTGGATTCATGTAAGTGTCTCAATAGCTTCCATAATGGTGAATTTGAGTAACTTGTTCTTATTGTTTCTGTTATTATGTTATAATTTCTATGCTTGTACCTTGTAGTTGCAACTGCAGATTTCATGTCATGTTCTTTGTTGATATAATAAGCTATTGTTTTGTAATTTCTGTACTCGTAAGATTGTGTCTCATATCAATTTTTCTTGTATTTATTCTCAGACACACCCATCACAAACTTGTTTTATGTCATCTGTTGATCTGCATACTCATTACTCATATCAGGTAACAGTAATTCGTACTTGCACTTTCTTTTCTTGGTGCTTGCTCTACAGTTTTCTACTATTTTAGAATTCTTAATGATACAATTCTAGTTCTTATTAGAGAACATGCTTATGTTTTCTTTGATCTAGCAATATATGCAATTAAGGTCGTATTCATAATAGAGTTTAGAAAGCTTGAAGATCCTTTCATCTGTTTCTTTTCTATTTAATATCTAACCTTATTTTCCTACTCATTTGATAATTCTAATAGAGCTGTTTTTTTGTACTTTCTATTTCATTTTAGCCTAGTTCTTCATTTATCTATGATATAACTGAGTGTTGCAAATAATCAACACGGAAGCATGCCAAGTATTCAATAGGCATTAGTGAATCATCTGACTCTAAATGCTTTCATTAATTTGTTTTTTTACCCATCATTCTCATGGCTTTGCAATATTAGACTAAAAGACCTTTCTCTGTCTTGTTCTCAGATCATGTTACCCGAAGCAATTGCAATTGTCATGGCCCCAACTGATACCTCAAGGTAAACTTTTTTATTAATCCAAAATAGTCTTTTGAAGCAACTCGCTTCATTAGCTTCAATTTTTATAAAATGACAAGAAATCAAAGGGTATAAATGCCCCGATATGAAGCTTGCCTATCATTAAAAAGGTGTGGTTCTAGCTTTCAAGTCATGACGCAGTTTGAAACACATGGTCCACACTGCTTATGTCAATAAGACAAGTCCAAATTTAAGAATTTAGTAGAAATGATAAATAACTTTTCAGAATGTGATGTCATATTGTCAATGAATAATTTAACCAGTCATTAAGGAAAATTATGAAAAGGATAGCCATACCTATGGGGAAATTTTTTTGGCACCTTATTAACAAGTAAATTTCACCAAAAAAGAGATAAGGAGGAACTGTGTGAAAATTTCCGTTTTTGGGTCGTATAGCTCAATTTCCAAAAAAAAAAAAGTGAGAATCTGATGTATATTTTTCAAAATTTCAAGGTCTAGTAGTTACAATTTGGGGGAATTCCAGTACCAATCATGTATTGCCGATGGACTACACTTGTTTAATATTTTCTCATTGTACTTATTGGCATACTGACATATATATTCACCTAATGCAGTCCACATGGCATATTTCACTTGTCTGATCCCGGTGGTGTCTCTGTGATTCGAAATTGCCAGCAGAGGGGATTTCATCCCCATGAGGAGCCATTGGATGGGAGCTCTATTTATGAGCACTGTTCTCACGTTTATATGAATTCTAAATTAAAGTTTGATGTTATTGATCTTCGGTGAGCTTGCAATTGCTTAGCAAGAACTTCAATGTAAACAAATTTTACAAAGTATATATATCTCAAATACATTGTAAATTCAACAGGTTATCTGAATAGCAAATTTGAGAAGCACACAGAATGTTCAATTTTTTCGATTGTCTGAACTTCTGGAGAACTTTCCAAGCTGTAAAACTGTCTATTGTGAGTGACACTAGCTGCATTATCATCATCAGATCAAAAGATCATTGCGAAACATTTTCTGTAGTTGTTGGGAGATCCTTTGCTTCTTGTTTCATGTATTTGTTATACAAACAGGTTCGAAAATCATTCTCGGGTTATTGTTGACCTCGAACACTGGAACTCTATCAATTGGATGCCATTTCGAGAAATGATAAGGAATGGGGACCTGATGTTATCAGAAAGCAAGCAGGTATAATTCCCCTGATCTTATCTAGAGTGAGGTGGTGATGTAAAACAAGAGAGGCTAATAGGCCTCTATTCAATTATGTGTCTAGTGCATATTACTCCGGTGAGCAATGGAAGTTATGTGTAGCAGAGGTTATGGAATTTTTATGACTGTCTAAATTCAGTCGGTACTCTTGTGATTCAGGACCACCTTATTTGTCCTTAGTATGGTATGAAAAATATTATGACCCGACCGATCGATTTTGCCCATCTTGCCATACTCTGCAAGTTACTTAAAATGTCCAGAAATATTAGTTAGTTGCCACCTCCTATTTTTATTTGATTTATTGCCTCCACTCGATTCATTAATTTATTCATGGATTAGTTTTTTTTTTTTTTTTCAATTATTCAGTAATAAAGATACTTCATATTAAAAGTTCGAATTGAAGATCTCATGAGCGTTTCCGCCTCGAATCGATACTTCTTTCATCCGACTAAGATAAGTATTGTCTAAAATTTAAATAAGGGTTTTTGATTTTATGCTTTTAATTATCTAATAAACTGTACAATCATTGTTTAGCTCATAGGTAATACGCACAAGAATATTCCGTAGGAGAGTGATGGTAATAGCCAAGTTCATTAAATTTTAATTTATAGGGCAGACCTAAAGAACAAAAAGAACTAACACGGCAACATTTAGTGCATTGGAGATGTAGAAACTCATGAGTGAAGGTAGAAACCCGTCATAGTGTTTAATTTCTGTGATTTATTTTATATGGTGATGACCTACCATGTGAGCCCTCTCTAATATATTTATGATTGTCTGATGTTGGGTTCACGAAGTAATAATAGAGTATACATTCGAGTCTTGTGTATAGATAAAATCTATGTTGGAAGAGCTTTACCTTATAATGAGTCAACAATTAATTTGAACTGAAATGGTTAGGTCCATAAACTTCTAGAGACTGGTTGATAATGTGAAAAAAAAGTATACATTCATCGGCTTCATTTGATAATAGGGAATTTACAGAAATTCGGAAAATTGGATACCGATTTATATTTCCACCGGCGGTCAAAGTTTTTTTTCAATTTTACCGAAAACAATTTTCTAAAATTACAATAGTATATAAATCTCAAAATCATCCAAACATATGCTCAAACGGTACATCTTTGGCATACTTTCGGTATACTTTGGGCATATATTGGTTCAATTTTTACAAAAAAAAAAATCAAAACACGAAGAATTAATTATTAAAGAATAATAATAATAATAATAATAATAATAATAATAATAATAAAATTCAATCAAAATTCAAAATATCACAAAATTCTCAAATAAAAACAGTTTGATATATCTTGGGGATATTTTAGGGATACCTTTGGAAATGCCACGGGAATACCTTGGGGGTAACTTAACTTGAACCTAAAACTGTTGTGAACAAAGACTATAAAGTCCGGTATATCTTAGGGATACATCTGGCCTAAAACAGTTATGAACAAGAGCTATAAAAATCCGGTATATCTTGGGCATATCTCGGAGATATTTTTGGTCTAAAATAGTTGTGAACAAAGATTATATAAAGTCCAGTATATTTTAGACATACCTTTGATATATTTTGGAGATACTTTTGGCCTAAAACAGTTGTAAACAAAAGACTATAAAGTCCAGTATACTTTAGGCATACCTTAGAGATACTTTAGAAATTTCTTGAAAATTCTCTCGAAATACTTGGATATATTTGGAGATACTTTGGTATACCTTTGAAAATTCTACGAGAATATCTCTGGTATACCTTGGGCATACTTTGGATATATTTTAGGTATATTTTGGGTATACCTTAAGGATATCTTAGTGATTTTCCCCAAAAAAATAAATTCAATATCACATCAACAAAACTCAAATAAAAAAATAATTAAATAAACTCAACCTCAAAGCTTTTTCTTATAACAACTTGACGAACTCATCGAATTTAGAGCGAAAGCCAAATTTTAAAAATAACTGCAGCATCATCATGAACCTCATAGGTAATTTTTCTCTTCTTCGAAGAAACAAAGGGAGGAAGGCAACTAGATTGAAGAAGAAGAGATCAGAAATAAGACTGTTGTTGGATTTGCGACAGAAAGAATGAAAACGAGATCGAAGGAAGAACTAAAAAGTCTGTAACGATGGATCTCGGAGAAGACAAAGAAAATGAACAGTTCGATAAAAATAAAAAATTTCAGTATTGATGAAAATTAAAAAAAAAACTTAAGATAAATATGAAAAAAACATTTTAATTTTGGTAAATGATGAAATTTCATGTTGATAATATAAATGAAATCCAACAGTTGTATTTCTCATTAATTTCTAAACAAGTTCAACCTTCAAAATCCTATTGGAGAAACCAAGTTAATGAACAGTAAAGGTTTTGCTTTACTCTTTTTAGTCCTTTAAATTTTTGAGGTGGGGAAATCAAGTCTTGGTTATATTTAAAACCGATATGAACTCTAAACTCCAATTAAAAAGTGCCAAAAGAAAAAACACAATCACACACACACAAAAAGGAAAAAACTATATCTAATTAATTAGTTAGTTTCCAGTTGAAATTCTGGGTACGATTGTTATTATTGGGAATTATAGCCATATACGAAAAATAATGACAAGGTTATTATTAAGAATTCACCAATATCTTATCGGCTACAATATTAATTGGAGAGAGGTTAAGTTTCCATAAGAATAATTAAAGTACACCAAAATTTTAAGAGTTAAAAAGGTATCAAGTTTTATAAAAGAAAATAACCCTGATAACATTTTCGAGAAAAATCACACTATTTATTTTGTCAGAAATTACGATAAATATTATTTATTTCAATACCTTTTGTTTTAATATTTGCTAAATTTATATTAAAATATTTGTAGTTTATTTATTTGTGAATTTACTTTCATATATGGTTCCATTTGAATTAAAGTGCAATTATTAAGTTGGAACAAATTGATAAAAAAGAACTGGTACAATTAAGTAGCATTTTTTTGGGTTCATCATATATATTTTGTCCTGCAATGAAACATGTAGGGCAGCAGATTGTTGATTACTAAAAGAAAGTTACTCATCGCCAATTGACCTTCTGATTCTTCTCTAGCTCTCCAGCTAAAAAGCTATATTGTCGTTTCCAACTACTATTGTACTCTCCATGAGCAGTATTAATAAATTCTGAAGGCAAATTATATATTTTAGATACTGTAAATTAGTTATTTATTATTTTCAGTCCTCTCTTTTTTTAGTTTCAAGATCTCAAAATCTTATAGTATTAAAAATAAAATACGTGTCACTCATTCGATAAAAAAGAAAACTAAATTTTAAAGATTCCCCATGCATACACAGTTCCAATTCGGAATCTCTAATTAAAAATAAGAAATTTTCACAATTTTATCTTTTTTTTTGTTTGCAAGTCCATGCCAAAAATTAGGAATTTATATTGATATTTCTACCTATATAAGATTTATATATAATAAGATTGATATATCTATCAGATCATAGCTTTATGTATCAAATATTTTCATATCGATATATACAATATTTTTTCCGACAATAGAATGTATAATAGGTATGAGAAAAAGACTTTCATTTTAAAATACTTTCATTTAAAGTTTTTATTTTAATATTGTATTGAATTTAATAATAAGAAAATTCATTATCTTTCTTCTTTTCTGACAGATAGAAAGTAAATAGAAAAAATATTCGAAGTGTCTTGATCTGCAAAATATTCTGGGGTTTTCTTTTTATCTGAATCTGAATCTTATCTCACTCATTGGATTGATTTTTTTTTTACATATATCTTACAATATGTATTCACTTTTTCTCTTTTTTTCTTTATCATTGTTTTAATTAACGCTGTTATTTAATTTAATATTTTTTTAATTGAATATGTTGAAAAATAAATAAAATGTTAGGAAATATATACTAATTTGAGAACTTAATAGAGCAAAAAGAAGAACTTAAGAAATTCAATGGAATGAATCACTAAAATAAAGTAGAAAAACCAAAATATATGTGTAATTTATAATTCGCAGACGTGGCACATTCTGCCACCGTTGGCGAGTCTACATCTGTGTGAGTGTTGACCAACTTTACAATACCCAGTGATAACAGAAGTTAACCTGCACAAGGTGTCTTTCTGTACAACAAAGAAAATAATTGTTAGCTCTCTTTTCTCCATCTCTCAATCTTTCGTACACTTCCTTTCTCTCTCTCTAAGTCTAAAAGTCTAAGCCAAAATATGCTAATTTTATTTATTTACTTGAAGTAGAAAATGGGTAGAGCACCATGCTGTGAGAAAGTGGGATTAAAGAAAGGAAGATGGACTGCTGAAGAAGATGAAATCTTGACCAAGTATATTCTTGCTAATGGAGAAGGTTCATGGAGATCACTACCCAAGAATGCAGGTTCGTCTTTCATATTTATTTCTCTTATTATTATTTTTTTACTCCATTATGAGGCAGTGGATTACCCGACATAATTAGTTATTTCATTTCATACTTTATAAAAGTCTTAAACCGCTAATATAATTAGTTGTTAATGATAAGCAAATTCGAACTCAAAATTTTTCACAATTCTCACAAATAAATATCAATCAAAGCCACTCTTAGATTGATTCTTATTATTCTTTGTTCAATGATAATTAATGAGATCATTAAGATTGCACACATTTTTTTTTTTTTTGGTTTTGGTTCTGGAGGGTTGTTAAGGTGTGGTAAGAGTTGCAGACTGAGATGGATTAACTACTTAAGAGCTGACTTGAAGAGAGGAAACATTACTACAGAAGAGGAAGAAATCATCGTTAAGTTGCATACAGCTTTGGGTAATAGGTACATTTCTCTTTCAGTAAACCTCTTTCTTTTCATTTCTAATAACAATTCTTATTTTCTCCTTTTTAATTATTTTCAAATTAGAAGTAGATACAAATTGAAAATTTTTCAGACCATATCTATATATAAATTCATTCATGAACTAAATTAATTATAACATGTAACTATATATTAGTAATTATTTTGTCATATTATTTAATAATATATCATTAATATTAATCTATTTTGTTTTAGAGCATCTCCAACAATACTTTTTATTTTAAAGAGCATATTTAATAGAATAAAGATCATCTTAGAGTATTTTTAAATACAGAGTGTAAAAAAAATTTTGCAAGTTCAATGAACTCTTTATTTTTACGTTTCATTTTACTCTATCCTATAAAAATTAATATTTATCAAAAGAAAAAAGTAAATAATTTTTATTTTGGGAAAGAGAAAAATATTTTAAAGAAATACACTAATAAAAAAAGAGAACATGTATAGAAAATTGAGATGTATTAATTATAATTGAAATAAAGAGTGAAGTATGGCTCTCTAAATATAAAAGTCAAACTTACTCTCTTATCTAAATTTTAAAGATAAAGAATCCATTTGAGACATTTTTTATGGAATGATTTTTTAAAATAAAGAGTATAATTCAAATAAATAGTTCATCGGAAATACTCTTAGATATTTTTTATGGAATGACTCTTAATTAAAAAGTTTGAAAAGAATGTTTTACCCCCTTAATAGATCTGTCGGATATAAATGTAAATCTAGACTAGTCTAAATGACTATATCGGATATAAAAAGGAAAATGAACATGCAAAGGTAAAAATTAAGTACCAAAAAAAAAAAAAGACAGAAATTGACTCATGAACAGGTAAATACTTTCTTAAACTTATATAATTGACGAGAGTTATAGTTAATAAATAATAGAAACAAGCAGTTAATGGAAATAAAAGGAAATCAAATCTTGATTCAAGTAGAGAAGATTACGAGGGCCAGTTTGCATCTGTCTTAATTTGGTAAGTTGTGTTTGAATATGTATGCATTAAAGTAAATGCATGTCATGTTTTTTGTGAAGTTTTTCAGCTTTCATGTCATGCTTGTAAATGGGACCTCTACTACTTTTTAGTTATGATTACGAAAGAAACTCATACACTTTCTTCTTAATTGGTTAACGAAAAAAGAAAATGAGGAAAGTAAAAAAGAAAAGTAACTATTAAAAAATTTTCTTTTCAATAAACAATTAATAAGAGTGTTGGAAAAAAAGTGTCATTAGCATTTCTCGTGCGCGTATATATATATATATATGAAAAATTCTAAACTAATAATTAAATAATATATATATATATTACATTTATTTCAACTAATAAAAATAAATAATTAAATATATATAAATAAATAATTAATTTAGTTTATAGATGATATATACACTTTTGCAGCACATTTATGAATGAGTAATAGCATGTTGGCCCAGCGGCCTGTGAGTACAAGTAAATAAGTATGCATGCACAGGAAGAAAGTATTGAAATCACATCTTTCCTCTCATGTCATGTGCACCTGTTCCTCATTAAGAAACCTGTTTAGTTAATTAACTACACATTTCTACTTAATTATTTCCCACTTTTTTTTAGAAAGCTTATAATTATAGTTTTCAACCAAAAAAAAAAAAAAAAAGAAGAGACAATTAATATATATATATAAGTGACCAAAACTCACTAGAAAACATTTTTACAATATTTGCATGAGAGTTTAAACCCTAATTAGAGCCATATAAGCCTAAAAGCTTGAAAATTATTGATCATGGAAATTTAAAATATTTTTTGTCTAAATATGTTTCATAATGGATAAAGCCGTGATAAACTAATAATCTGTGATTAATTAGGTATATTATGAATTGGATTTAAGGAAGAAATATCATGCATTGAACATTGAGCTTAATATAATGAAAAATTTTTGCTTGTTGAATTGTAGGTGGTCTATAATAGCAACTCATTTACCAGGAAGAACGGACAATGAGATCAAGAATTATTGGAATTCCCATTTAAGCAGAAAAATTTATAGTTTCACCAAGAATGAGACCCTACCCACCACTACAATAGGCATAGCAAATGTAGTAGGACAAATCAAAAGTAGATCAAATTGTGCTAAAACATGCAAGTCAACCATGAAGAAACAGAAGAACAGTGAAACCCTAGCTGAAACATCACTTGAACCACAAGCCAAACAAGAGTCCATAGGTCAAACTGAGCGAAACCCTGTAACGGGTTCAGTCCCTGAGGGGCCTAAAGGTGAGCTGAAAGTAGAAAATACAAGAAGAGACATTGATGTGGAACTGGGAGCTGACTCTTGCATAGGTAGTGGACAGGGAATAAATGCACAAGGAATATGGCCTACAAAGATAGGAGAAGAAGAAGGAAAATCTGAGATTTGGGGACCATATGAATGGCTAGACAGTGAAATCAATAGCCTTAAATGCGCACTGCAAGATGAAGAAGCTTGTGATCCAAGTGGGAATCATGCCCTTAATGATACTCTTAAAAATGAGAGAGAGGGAAAAGGAAATGAGGGTATGGGTCCTAACAGATTGGCTACCAGTGACTTAGAGATACAAAGCAGCAGTGCTACTACTGCTGCTTGGAGCTCAAATGCAGAAAGTGGAGAATGGTGTAACAATAATAACAACAATTGTGGGTCACCAGTCAATTTAGGGTTTGATGAAGAATTGTTTGGTTTTAGCTTTGATTGGGATAGCACAACAGGTGCATCAAGTGACACTAGAATGGAATTATGGGATGAAGCGGACAAGATTCTTTCTTGGTTATGGAGTTAAAAAGAATTTTCCCGGTTGCAACTGAATTCATCTCAGATGAATTTAGTTCAGAAAAGTATTGTACAATTGCAATGATTTTATTCATGAATTATCAGCTGGCTGATGTACCTTAAGATAAAGCTAAAAGAATTTCTTTCTTACCACTTTATATATAATGTGAGTTTTAAATATGATAATATTTATGCTATAGTACTATAATTAGGTTAGGTGTCCTAAATTATGGTTTCATATATGCTAGGTTTGGAAGCAATAATGCATTAATGTTAAGCAGCTTTCCCTTTTTGAATGAAAATAACTTCAGTCCATGAAAATGCATGCTTGAACGGTTACTTTTTTTTTTCTTTTTTAAAAAAGAAATAATTTCATTAATTCAAACTAATAATTAATACATAGATAGAAATATAAATACAAATCGGCTAAAATAATAAAAGATAAAACATTGAAAAAATTTATAGCACTCAAGTTAATAGTATAATGAATTGCTTAAAACTTACAAATTTAATAATACTATAGTGATTAGAATACATATGATTTCAATTCTGCAAC
Source organism: Balakata baccata (assembly GCA_949630135.1). Lineage (NCBI taxonomy): Eukaryota > Viridiplantae > Streptophyta > Magnoliopsida > Malpighiales > Euphorbiaceae > Balakata > Balakata baccata. The sequence continues at coordinate 10,131 of CATIWF010024420.1, read as the reverse complement.
ATATTTACAACCATAATATAATTTGTTATCTTTGTCGGTTCAAATATATTTTACTTGTCTAAATCGCCTATACAAAAATAAAACATAGCAACAAGACGACAAAAAATCAAACGTCGTAATAAAATGACGAAATCATATAAAACAAAATAAACAAAAAGTCTAGTACCCTCTTTGATATTGTGTTTGAAAAAAGTATTTTTTAGAAAAAAAAAATTTGTATTTTTAACTTTTTTAGAGGTTTGAAAACTGTTTTTAGTAGAAGCAGGTAAATAGATACTTTTTCCAAAAGCAATTTATAAAAAATTAAAAAAATCAATTAATTAAATAAAAAAATTCAAAATCTGTTTTTAAAATCTTCAACATCAATCCAAGTTATGAAATTATTAGACTGTAAAACTCATTTTTTAACTAAGAAATGAGTCATAAATTTGTTCTCTTTTCTAGTATGTATAAATTGGAGCAATCCTAACCTCGACCCAAAAATTTCAATAAAATATAATTCTCTATGCAGAAACCATAGTTTAGCAATTTCTACTCGCATTAGGTGAATGAGATTCAACAATAATGCCCAGAAAGAGAGATGAGTCATGTTAGTGAGCTATAAAACATATCTAATAGTTATTACTTTAGCAGCATTGGAATCCATGACACTGTACGGATTGCATAGTTACTTATTATTTTCTTTTTTATATAATTATTTATTTTTGCCATTTAATTAGTCCTTTGAAACCATTTTTGAACCATTTTCCGTTATTTATCAACTTTATCACTTAATAATTATATAAAAAAAAAAACAGATGTGCTTATTTTGTTTTTTATTAGAGAAGGTAAAAAAAAAAAAAGGTTTCACATAGTAAAATGGCTAAAACCATCTATAGGGGAATGAGGGGTAAATTATGAAGATGATATTTCACTCGTATAACTTGTAACAAATCAGTATATAAATTATTATTTATAATTAACAAACTTTATAAACTTTAATTTTGTAACAAAATACTACCTTCATCCAAAATTTGTTAACTCGCTTAACAGTAGAATGACTTGAATAATCCACATCAGCAAAAAAATAAAAAAATAAATAATGTGTAATTTTCAGTCAGCAAAAATAAATTAAAAAAAAAAAAGCAAGAATTCAATCAATAGAAAGTCTACAGATTAAAATGGAGAAAGAGAGACGAAGTGAACGGTTGTGTAGAGTTTTTGTGCTTCCTCTTCGTTTTGTCAAAAATTTTGCAGAATTAAAAGCTGATTTAATGAAAAAAATTATAAAGAAAAAAAATCAAAAAATATTTGAACCACAATTTACAACAATCTAAAGAAGAAAATCATGTAGAAGAAAAACTATAATTGTTTACATTACAGAAAAACAGAAAGGGAAGAGATCTAGATGAAAAAGAAGGTCAAATTTAGAAGGAGGGCTTGTCGATCGATGATTTGAGAGTTGAAAAATTCAGTCCAAAAAACCCATTTTGATGCGTGCATGAAAAAGTTTACATGAAATGTGTCTAAAGAAAAATATATTTTGATGCGATTGAGTGAAATTTGTTTGGTTGTAATAGTTTATGACTGGGTAAAAGATGAAGTTTGGAGAAGAACATCTTCAATATAGGGTTTCAATCACTATTTGGAGAGAGAGAGAGAGAGTGAAGAGAATGAGTGAGAAATTTTTCAATGGTGTCTAATGTCGAATTTCCACTTTGAAAATAATTTACACACATGAACATTCTGTTAGTTCATTTAACAGTAGATAACAGAAGTACTTTTGTGATAAAAAAATTAAAATTTTAAGAATTTTCTATTACAAATAATAATTCAGTTACTGAGTTATTATGTATTAAATAATTATCAGTGTAATTCACTATATTTTGCTTTTTCATTTTTGCTAGCTTTCATTAAAAAAAAAAAAAGCTAATGTATGCTTTCTTCACTTGTCCTATTGATGTATGTAGTTTGCAGTCATTATCTATGAAAAGGCCAATAACGGTGGACCTTTGTGCTGTTGTGTTAACTCTAAACACCACAACTCAAACACTAAAGTCTCATATGTAACATCCAAAGGAAAATAAATAAATCAAAATCAATAAATTTAAACCGACAAACATTAAATTGTAAACAACTTTCAGAGATTATAATAGTTGGAAAATGGCTTCACCAGCCTTTCATTATAAAGATTTTACTGCTAATATCCTATAAATACTTACCATGATTCACAAGGCAATAAATGAAGCAATGATTTATAGCAACAATGTTAAAAACCTTAGAGATACAAGAACCCCAAGTAACCCAATTAAGGGGACTAACATTTACCTGATGCTGGAAAAACAGGTATTGTAACTGCGAGATATTTTACCTGCAACCTCCACCGCAGCACAAAAGCATTAATCTTAAAATCCAGTCATGTGGTCAACTACACGTCTAAATCTGACGAGTCATCTGATTTCCAGCCTCAAGTCTCCATGCTTACTTCTCAAGTTAAAAGTTTTTTTTTTTTTGGTAGTTGTGGATTCTCAAAACTGAGACATTACAGCAGGAGCTAAAGCTCCTAGCGCCATTGAGACACTATGTCCCGGCTCAGGTTAAAAGTATTAACGCAGAAATGTATCAGCAACCACCTCATCAAGCAGAGTATTGTATATTTGTCCCTCAATCTCTTCCCCAAGTGAAAATGCATCGACTTCAAAGTCCAGCCATCTCCCGTGCTGACTGCTCATATCCTTGTCTACTAGCTCATCCACCATGCAATCCCCCATGCCTCTCCATGCTGAAATCTCCTTTAACACTTCTGCAGCTAACTGCTCCTTTCTTCTCACCATCTTCACTCCTTTTGACCATGTTTTGTATCCAACACCAACATACTTCCGGCATCTTATATCGAGGCATTCACTGATGCAGTCAAATATAACCTTCCGCTCTAGCTTAGCCTCAACACCACCACTAACCACACCATCTTTTCGACTTTCTAATTGCTTGAAGAGATGGGGGTTTATAATCTCACTAGCAAGACCCAAAGCAAAGTCCTGAAACATAAATTCCAAATTATAGAGTATCTTCTGCACATATTGTATTTCCCAATTGGTTGATCTTGCTTGAGCTCTCACAAATAATGTATTTGCATGCTTTCCAGCTGCAGTGCCATTGGATGTTGAAGAAGCAGAATCTGATAAATCCGCATCAGTTTCAACATGATGGAATTTCTTTGAAGAACTCAAACCAAGAATTTCTCGACCTTGAATAGATGAATATTGCTTGCTTCCTGCAAGTACATTATCAGCATTTTTTCTGTAATTGAGAATGAAAAACAATGCAGATTTAAGAATGAAAGGACAAGGAGCCTTTACCTTCAGTGCTACTACAATATGTGCTGTCTAGAGAGCTACTACTTTCAGTTGTAAAGGATGACTCAAGAACAGAAACCGTACTATGACGTCTACAATCAAGTAGGTTCTGAGAATAATTAGATTTGTTGCTGCACTCTTCCATCTCATCAAGTCCCTTTACAAGTTACAAGTTGCGTCATTAATTTTGGGCACAATAGTTAAGAAATATTGATTGATTTGCTGTTGATACTGAAAGAAAGGGAAGAATGAGATAAAGGAAGTAGAGATTTTGGAAATAGTAAAGACAAAACAAAACCAGGCTAATTCATTAAATTAATTAAAATGAAAGAAGAAAAAAGTAGAAAAGAGAGGCCATCTAGTGGACACCATCATTCAGAACACAACAATATTCTGCAACAGGCTTAAAACTATTTACAAGCAGGTCCATAATAATAGCTTTGCCCAGAAAATTATCTTTATATACCTCTAGTCAACAGCGGCTTGAACTCCTAATGAAGTATTATATAGAAGTCTAACAAAATATGCTAGAAATGCAATATATGATAGTTCACAAACATGAGTTTAGTAATTAATTTGCGATCAATTCCACTATAGCAGACTGAATGGCAAAGAAAACAATTGAAGCAAAAATTTGCATGCATAATTCAAGTGCATAGCCAGTAGAACATGACACATGGACATCAATAAAATATGAAACTACACCATTTTCTAGATTGTTATTTGGTTGTCAGATATGTTGATTACAGGGCAACCCAGTAGAGACACCATCCTGCAATTGTCTGCTAGGAGAATTCACATTTCTAGACTCAGATCATTTGCCCGAGAATATTTAAGCTGGAAACTATAAATTCCGCAGAAAAGAAACAAATAATAAAAATGAAAACGAAAATTCTATTGAACTAAAAAAACACAGTTATGTACCTGTAACAAATGCTTCAATCTGAGTGCCCCAGAATCAGTTGAGAATAAATCAGAGTTATTGCTGCTACCTGATTTATCTACTAGTAGAACATTTTGGTCCTTGTGCTTGTTATCGTGAAATAGGGGAGTAGTACCTCCTGAATTAACAGTGGGTACCATATCTTGTGAAAATGACGCAGAACACAATGCCGATCCTATTTTGATAGAATTGCGGCTAGAGGACTCTTTGTTATTGGTAAGTTCCCTTAACTTTTGCTCTAAAAGAGTACTCAAAGCATCTCCTCCTATCAAATTATATCCAACGGAAGATAGTTTTATACTATCTTTGTCAAGCAACAACCTCTTGCCTCGATTATCCATACAAGCGCCACTAGTTTTCTGTATTAGCTGACCTGATGAATCATAACCAGGCATCGATCTCGTCAAGGGAGCTGTAAATGTAAATGAAACAACATCCACACCTTTCTTCTTGCTTTCTTGAGCCCAGCTAAAGTGCCTATCATTGGCTGTTTTGGTTTCAATTTCTTTCCGATTAGTGTCAACCAACATATCTTCAGTAACTCGGTTTTTCTCAACATGCAAGTTCCCATCAATCGACCGTTTCTTCTTCTGAATTTGCTTCATGCTACAATTTGAAAGTCCGTTTTCACTATCTGTTACATCTGAACCCAACTTTCTGGTAGAAGTTTTGGATCCACCAGTTTTAACTGAAGTTTTGTGCCGCATAGGACTCCCAGATACAGGCTTTCTACCCTGCAAGTTAGAAACTGATGACCTTGATGATTTGTGTTTATCCATAAAGCAATTTTGTTTCTGATTATTTTGCCTAAGAACTCCAGATGCATTATACTTGGAAGATTTTTTAGGCAAAATCTTTTGAACATTTGATTGGCTCCTGAAGGTCTGGCTAGATATAACCTCTTTCTGGTCTTTAGGGCTATCCGAGCCAGGACTACTACTTGAGTTCAAACTTTCTCTTTTTTGAACATTAACTTTTGCTTGTATTGCAAGAGATATGGATTTTCCCTTATTCTTTGAACCAGAAGAACTATCTTCTCTCTCAGGCAAAACTTTAAAAGATGCATCCACTGAACCATTCCAGCTTTTGTTTAAAGACTGCCCCTTAAGATACTTGGCAGCATTTGACTCCACCGGTCTTCTAGAAGCTTCAGTAAGCCTGGATGTTCTATTTGGAGCTTCTACTTTCTCTTTCATATCTCGAGCTTTCAGTTGTACCGTAGATGGTCCTACAAGTGACATTTTTTGTGCACCCTCCAGTTTTTCTTTAAATTCTCGAACTTTCAATGGTACTGAAGAAGATCCAGCCAGAGAAATTTTGGCCTTTGCAGTAGCTTGTGGACTAGGCTCGATTATTCTTGCAGCTGCTTCCATTATGTGAGCAGCAGTTTTACTTGGAATGAAGCCAGGATTCTTGATAGGAGACAAAAGCTTGTGATGAGTAATTGGAATTGATTTAGCAGATTTTGGAGGCAAAATTTCAGTTTGGAACTTTTCAATAGGTCTGCTTAATACTTTTTGAGGCTTTGAGTCCATAAAGTTCTGAGGAGGGCCATGCTCTTTATTGAGCAGATATCCAGAATACATGATTTGCGGATCATAGTAATACTCAAAATGTTTCCTCCGTTGAGAAGCGCCCCTAAGGGATTGGGTATCCAAAAAGGGGGTAGAGTTGGGTTCAGAAAAAGTTGATGTCGGCATAGAATCTAATCCCATAAGCCTAGCTACTACTCCAGGAGCCCTAGCCCCACATCCATCAACATCTGTTACTGATGAAGCACAACTATAGTCACTAATCTCTCTAATGCTAAATCCCCCTCCAGTTTCATCCTCATCCATCTGCAAAAGTTGCCACAGCTCGGTCAGATGCATAACCTAATAAAAAACTTTATAAGAAGATGAATGTTAAGGGATAAAGAAATGTCTGACCAGATGAAGTCGAGTCATTGGCAAGTTCCCATCCCTTCTCTTTCCTTGTTTCACATGTGCTATACAAAATAAAAGAGAAACCTTCAGCCATAGCTGACTGTGGTGAGGCTAATTTTATACATTTCTACTTTATAATAAGAGAGCAAATAGAAGAAGTATATACCTGGCAATTCCGGCTTGCCTGAGAATAACTTCTTCCTAGATTTTGCAGTCCAATCAAACAACTGAAACAAACCACCAACATAACCTCCTCCACTTTTTGTGATTTCTTTCTCAACTCCCATTTTGCAGTGATAAGAATCGATGCTTGGTTTAAGAGTTTATAAAATTCAATGAGGAAGAATCACTGTCCATCTGCAACTCCATTGTACAAAAACATGGTTCAGTTTCCAACCAAGTTGCATTTCGTTATTTATTCACACAGAAACTTCAAATCCATGACAATTTTCACAAATCATATGTTTCAGAGGATCTAGGAAGAAGAAAACTAATGATTCAAAAAATTTCCTTTTCCTTATTTCAAAGAAGATATGTATGTACAGCCCAGAACTGACATCAAATAAAATCATTAAGCATCCATAGGATGACATGAATTTTCTTTCAAATGGAATAATTGAAATTATTCATCCAAAAGTATCTTTTCAATTTCTCACTATCCATGTTCAGAATTATAAGACCAACAACAATACAAATCTTCATGAAATCAAATCTTACTGATCTCAACAAAAGTCAAAATCAAAATTCTATAACCTAGTAACAGCTAAATAGCCTCAGAATACCTTCAGGGACCGTATAGTCAAGCTAATAGGGCTAGAGAATTTGTATATATTACACTACCCAAAGTTGCTACTATTACAGTCATCAAGTTCCATGTAATTTCCAAGCCTCTGAAATCACAAAACCACCTGAAGGATCACAATCACCCAGACCTAGCCTCCAGTACTGCATGATGAGATAACCATTGACAACTACTCATAAGTCTGCTACCCAGCATACAAGATGATGATACTACACCTTATGTCCTTATCTAACCTGCTTAAATTCAAATCAATATCTTAATTCCTAGTTGTTATTCTTAGAATTTCTTTATATCTAATCACCCAAATCTGCCATAAAAGTTTGTCATTTGATTTGCCTCATGTTTTTTATAAGACTGATATTGGATGAATCTTCTACACTACTAGGGCCTAGGGGAGTACAAGAACTTAGCTAAAATAATTGTCTTTCCCCAGTTAAGGAACAAAATGAACCAAATTTAAAACAAAAGTTGTGACATAACAGGTAACAAAATCAGAAACACTCCTAACGAAAACTGCAAAAACACTTAATTCACGGAGAAAAAGCAAGATGCAAACAGAATCCCCTGATAACTAAAACTTTGAAGCAATATAGAAATACAATCAACGCTCTACCCTTCATCTTGTGCACATTTTAAATTTTTCTGAAACATTACTGCATTTTCACAACAATCAAACAGAAACCCAAAGATTAAAAATTTAGAATAATCAACTAAACCCCAAAAAGTATTTAGTGATAAACAATATGTAAACAAAGAAGCAAAAAAAAAACACTGAAATCGGCAAATTTCGCCTTCGTTTCACCAATTACCCATTAAAAAAAGAACAGAACTTATATCTTCGATCAAAACCCATGTGATAAACAATCTAAAGGAACGACTTACAAGGAATCGATGGGATCATCAAGACCAGCCAAAGCTCGACTATCTTCTCTTCTCTTCCGTTGTATCATTCAATCTCCAATAAAAATTGCAATCAACTTTGGGAATTAGGGTTATGCTGACAGAGAGATAGAGAAAGAAAAGTAATTAAAGATCACAAATTAAAGATTTTTAGGGTCATAGAGAAAGCCAACTCCATTGAGTAACCGAGAGAAGCGATGTGCAGTTCAAAGTGCATTTAATTATTTTTGAAAAAATAAATTATTTTTTAAAAGATTATTTTTGAATTATTAATTAAAAAGTTATAACGTCTCTTTTGAAGAGGGAGGGATTTCAAATTTCCAAACGAGGGTTTGTATTATAGATGTTTCTGATAAAGCTACCCCATGATGCACGCAGAAGTTAGTTCTGTTTGGCTAATCAATGGACACGCTGAAGTTAGGGGGTTTAATTGCCAAAAATACCATTTGACCTCCAAACTTTTTTGCCATCGCTAATTTGTCCTAAAATCTATTAAATTACACTAATGGTACTCCAATTATATAAATTGTAACAACTAAATATCTCAAAAATTATTTGTAATACAAAAATATCTCAATTTTTATTTCATAACTAAATAGTACTTTCGTCTTCAGTTATTAGAACTTATTTGGCATTGCATTTGTAAAAAATATTTTTCGGAAAAAAAATTTATATTTTTAACTTTTTTGAGTTTTGAAAATTGTTTTTAGATACAAGCAGGTAAATAAATATTTTTCCAGAAGCATGTTTAAAAAAAATAGTTCATAAAAAATTAAAAAAATCAGTTAATTAAATCAACAAAATTCAAAACTTACTTTTTGGACACTCAATAACAATTCTAAACATCTCTTTAATCTTTTTAAGAGAAGTGTGACATGAAATATCCAGATAAATTTTAATAAAAATAAAATTAACTGTAATAATTTTTTTTATTAAAATTTATTTAATATAAATATTACACTTATGGTAGGGAAACTAATAGTTGAAGACGAATGTACTATTTAGTTACAAAATAAAAATTAAAATATTTTTCTATTATAAATAATTTTTAAAGTACTAAATTATAATTTATATAATTGAGATATCGTTAGTGTAATTTACTCCTAAAATCAAATAAGTCAGTTAGTACATGAACTTGTAATTTACTGTCATTCTGCTCCATTTCATCTTATAAAATATAACTTTTCATTTTTTTTTAATAAAAATTGATTGTAGATGAGGATTTATGATAAAATAAAAGAAGTTTTTATTTTATAATATAATATACTAAGAACTAACGGGGTGACAAAAAATTTTTAACTGAAAATTGAATGTCACGTGCGAATTTGACTTTAAAAAATAATTTTTAGGATAAATTAATTTGCAGAAAGATAAAAAAGTTTTTTCAAATAATTACTTCATATTTAAATTGATTTATTCGGATTTTATCAAATTTCATATTAAACTAATTTTAGAGTAATTTACCAAAGTCAAATGTTCGTTCTTATATGGATTCTCTCCATTACATTTTCTTTTTTTTTTTTTTACGGGATTTCAAGAATTTAAAATCACATTAGACATTAATCTAAAATTTTAAATTATATTTAAAAAAATTAACGAAACATATTAGGAGCTGGTTTAATTAATTATATGTTTTTATCATTAAGTTTTCAAGTAATATTTTAATTAATTGCTACATAGTACTTAATAATTATCTTTTTTTCTCCAAAAAATAACATGACGATGTCATGGGATGGCCCTATTAAAATATTAATAATGAAAGTATGCTTATATCGTCACTTTTAATTTGTTTTTTTTTTGCAATCATTTTAAATTCAAAACTTAAGTTACATATCCCTTTTTTGCAATTACTTAAAAATTGATAGATCTCAAATTTTTCTTTTAATTTATATAAGTTATTTTGACTCAACAAAGGATTCGCAAGTGAAATATTGAGAAACTCTTAATTTACAGTTCTATCCTTTACAATTGTTTAAATTTGTCATTGAGCTTTTTTTTTTTTTTCATTTTACCATTTATAATTGGTTTTTGGTTGTAAAATTTGTAAAAATATATATGCAATCCACTATTCTAATATGACACCACTGACATTTAATTTCCTTTTAAACCACTTGATATTAATTATTCAATTTCAAGTAATTGAAACATGTATATACTGGTATGAAAATTAACCAGGATAAAGAAAATATTTAATAAGAAATGTATAACCACAACTAACATCTTCAT
>CATIWF010024401.1:0-24474 GCA_949630135.1 Balakata baccata | reverse complement strand
AAAATTTTTTTTTTAAAAAAAAGCAAAAATAGCCACGCCAAATCTATCAGAAGCAAATGTAAGAAAATAGGAGAATCGTTAATTCAATATTCAAAATAGTAGAAATGGAAAAACCAATCTGAGGCCTGTGTAGCACATAGTTTCCTTAAGACAAATTTGCCTCCTACACGGGTGTTTAAGATAACCGGCGTTTGTCTCCCAGGATACAACAGATTCCAAGTAGTTGTTGAAGACACAACACCTACTTACAGAGAACTTTGCTTTGTCACAACTTCTATCACTTGAGAAGAATAAGGAGAAGAAAGAAAGAAACAATCAAAGTATGCTTTTTTCAACACTTCAAAATTCAAGCCTAAACCACCTATTTATACTAGATGAAGGCGACAATAGATTAATTGTAATTAATTTCCTTTAAAGGTTGTCAATAATGTCTTTGTAACTCTAAAATAATGGTGAAATTAATCTTTGAAACATCAGAAATTGACATTCCAAAAGACATGAAGCTCAAAAGTCCATTCTGGAACAAAATCCACACGGGTGTGTGGATCTGCCTTGCTCACTCATCCTGCAGACACATCAACATGACCGTGTGGATCCACACGGGCGTGTCAGTGGCCTAGCCGTGTGGATCCACACGGGAGTGTTGAATCCACACGGGCATGGCAGAATGCCAACCGTGTGGATCAACATGGGAGTGTTGCCAAATTTTCCAGAAATAAAAAAATAAATTAGGCTTGTTCAGGACCACGAGATTTTGGGCCGACATTCGTGTACGCAGGTCGCGCACCCACGCATTGGCCCATGGATTTGCACCCCCCTTCGCCTGAGTGCTCGAGAGAGAGCCTTCCATTCTACTTTTCTTACCCATGTAAGAATGCATTTCTATATATAAATACAAGTCCAACTTCAATTCTTAGTGATGTGGGACAAACTCCCACTCACTTTTCACCTTTAAATCTTCTTATCATGGAGCTTACTTTGAGCTTCAATTTCTATTCACACATTTTCCATTTTGAGCATATGAATACATTAATTCATAGTCCTCATGTCAAATAACATATATCCGGATCTTTTTCACAAAACCAAGTTGTGGGACCCACCCGAATAATTCTCTCAAAATGGTTCATAATCACAATTTTTCAACAAGTCTTTCATTATCTCCCAAATATTTGCGCACGGCCACTTTGCAACCAAACTTCACACTATAAAGCCCTTTTCTCATAGTTCCAAAGAATACTTACTTCATAACCTTGGTAAGCTGGTAGCTGTAATATATACTCCATATCACTCTCAAAACAATCATTTATCAATTCCATGTCCACTTATATCCACCAGGCATCCAACGATCATAGACTCACAAATTCTCTAATCCCTCCTAAACTGTCGTGACTGGTCTAAAGTTGTTCTCATTAATAAGCAATGGGTCCTTCCGCACATTTACAGAAATCCCATCCCCTAACCTCCATCTATAGCCATTAAGAATAACCGGTCTTCCATTCCATGTGCTCCTCCAAACCATGCTTGGGTTATATCCTAGTTGAGTTGAAAAGAAGTCCCCTTGTGGGAAATATTTTGCTTTGATAATTCTACTAGTAAGAGAATGTAGTTTTGTTACAAGATTCCAGTGGCTAAGAAAGCTAGATTAAAGGATCTTAAATGTCTGAATCCTAGGGTCCATCTTCCTTTCTAAGACAGTTCCTCCCACATTGCTTAGTGCGTTCTCTTCCTCATATCTTTTTTCATACGCCGCTAAAAGGAGTTCATAATTTTTTGGAGCTCTTCACAAAGTGACAAAGGTAATAGAAAACTACCCATGCTATAGGAAGGAATAGCTTGAGCTACTGATTTTAAAAGGATTTCTTTACCTTCCTATGATAATTGTTGACTTTAGGGTGATTGATTTCTACTTTAATTTTGACAATCAAATTAAATGTTACTAATGTCTTCATCTAGTGTTGTTTTGATAGTGTACAAAGTTTCAAGTCAATTGAATCGATCAAATGTCAAATGCAGTTTACCCCTCGAGAAAGGCATGTTCCCCCTAAGGAAAAAAGTGTCCCCTCTAGGGAAAAAAGTGTCCCCTTCAAGAAAAAGTTCCCCCTCGGGAGAAAAGTTTCCTCCTCAGGAAGTGCTCAATTCCAGCATTCTAAGTTTCAAGTCAAAAGTTCCAGAAAGTTATCCAGATCCAGAAATATAATTTCTCGACCAGGAAACATGTTTTCATGACCTAAAAACCTTTGTTCCGAACAGAAAATTTGACTGAGACTAGCTGTTAAAGAAAAGTACAAATCCAAGGCTGCCACATGTCAGGCACCAACGGATATATGAATTTTCCGACCGGAAAACTGTCTCTGTCGAATAACTTTTAGTCAATCATCTTTTAAACGTTAGAAATAATTTTGACACCATATGTAACAGCTAATTGGAAGGTAAATATTATAAATAGACCTCCAAAAGGCCTTAGAACACATGAGCTTAATTTTAAGTGTGCCAAAACTCTTGCAATTTTATTTCTCATCTCTATTGTAAGAAAGGTTTAAATGTTAACTTTAAACACTTGGGTATAGGTTATAAGAGTGAACCTAGTGAGAAAAACTCTTGTTTGAGTTGTGTGTGAGCCTGTTCAAAATACAAGAAATTGGTTATTGTGTGAGCCATTAAAATACAAGGGATTTAGGTTCGGTGTGAGCTTGGAAAAATTTCTAGTTGTGAGTTAGCTAGAAAACTCTCTTATAATCTCAAGTTGAGATAGTAGAACTCTCAATTGCGTTTGGAGAGAGGACTAGGATTTGTTAACACCCGAACCTCTATAAATCCTTGTGTGCAATCTTCTCTTACTCCTTTACTTTCTATATTTTATTTGCATAGTGCTCAAACACTCAAAGAATTCCATTAAGTCAAAAATTTCTATTTGCTACCAATTCAACCCCCCTTTTCTTGGAGCACCATCTTTCCAACAATAATAAATTGATTTGCCAACAGAACAACTTCCTCCATAGCAGATCTTTAAGATACCCAAAAGCAACTTTTTTGTTACGACCTAACCAGGGAGGGTTAACCCTAGTACCTTATGTTCAAAGGATTCAAAACACTCAACACAAATTTAATGCTTTACTAAAGCTTAGCCTTCACATTTCAGCTAAAAAAATTCTAGATTTGCTCAAATTAATAGCCTGACTCGAGATATGCTCATATCTGGCCAAAATATTTTATTAGCACCACATCATCCATATCAACATAAAAGAATAAAAAACTATCGTACGTAAAGAGAAGATGCAAAAGAGAAGGTGTTCATCTTCTAACTTTACACCCATGCAGTAAATAAACAGCTTTAACTTATTGGAAAAGTGCTCTAAAGGTAATCACCTTTAGCACGTATTATACAATTTTATTTCACATGAATAAAGGCATTTTTATTTATGAATGTTCATTTACACTTTGAATTGATTGAACCTTAAATTAATTAATGAAGTCTATGATATAAACATAGCATGAAGGAAATCATAATGGAATCATGATATTGAGATTCCTATCATGTGTAATTATGGTTATATCTAAATTGTCCCTAGTCATAGGATTAACAAGACTGGACATTGTTAATCCGAATAGACTATGTAATACTCCTTGATTAGATCATGCAATGGTTCTCATAATCTGTAGACATGAGTTGCCTAGAATTAACATATGGATGGCTACTAGAGTAGTCTAGTACATTGGATGACCTGCTATGAGGCCATCATATGGATTATCTATTCAAATATCAATGATAATCTCATCATAGCATATGGAGAAAGTTTCTTGATTCTGTGCTTTGACTACATTCCTTATTGCCTCATAGAGGTTGCTCATAGGGTGGTGATTGGGTCAACTTGAGGTATTTGAAGGTAATTTGGTAGCCAATAGAGGATTCACCACTCTTGATAGAGGGAATATATACCCACGACCTCTTGTCGGGATCATTATTCATAAATCTCTAGCCGGAGTGGAAATATCATGAAGTTGGTCTTTAGTGACATGTCTATTTGACTAATGAGTCCTAATGATAGGATCTAACATTACTTGGGCTAGGTGTGACGTAGTCAATCTAGTGGGAGTTGACACATAGTCCATGCTCTGAACCTAGTGGGGTATAGAATGGTGAAAGGACAAATTGCACGGATAATTGTCCATAGAAAGGTTCATAGTTAAACCATTACTTTCCAACTAATTGGGGGTTATAATGTGTTGCTAGTTACCACTCATGATGTACTCGAGATTAAGTGTTAATTTGAGTGGCCAACATAACCGAGAACCTAATAGGTCACACACATTGAAGGTCTGAAGGAGAAATAAAATGGGCTTTTGGATCGGACCTAAAACAGCGAGAGAAAACAAGTCCAGACACATTCCTGACCGGGAACATAGTTCCTAGGTGGGACAAAGGTTCTGATCGGGAAAAGAAATGTCCCGATTAGAAATAGCTACTGGATTGAAACAGGACTAAGTTCTGATCGGGAAAATAATTTTCCGACTGGGATCCGCCCGATATGGACACTATCCTGATCGAGAAATAAATTTCCTGATCGGAACGTGTGATATATTAGGAATTTTAATTTGATTAGGATTCTATAATCAAGGGTTTCAAACCCTAATTCCATATGGGGTTTAAATAGTCCTTTTATAGACTATTTTGGGAAGCAACTACATAGAGAATTGAGTGTCAATTCTTCTCCTTTTTTTCTCTCAAGGGATTAACCTTTTGCTAGCACATTAGGTTAATTGAAACCATTCCCTCTAAGGTTTTCTCCCTTCTCGCTTTGCATGGATACCATTAGAGGTGATCTTAGAGGATTACTGTGGTTTGCTAGAACCTGGTAAGAATAGAATCGAAGGAAGAATACTCAATTTTAAAAGGTAATAATCTTATATTATTATATAGTTTTAATTGTTCATGATTACATAGGTTGATCTTCTTCTTGAAGTTTGTAAAATTTCAATTTTCTACTACGTAGCATTATGAGATGCATGTGCAAACTCCAAAATAACTTACTTACTTAAGGCAGATAACCCTTATGTATAAATGATAAACAAATAGGGAGAAAATGGGTCTTTTTGACATAAACCTCTACACAAAATAATAGGTCCCACCTTCTTGCCATTCATTGACACATGATAATAAATAGAGGTGACATATAACATTATGTAATCAATCCATCGAGAACTAAACCTCATTTAAGCCATGATGGTTTTCAAGTTAGACCATTTAATACGATCGTAAACCTTACTTATATCAATTTTGAAAACCACATACACTTGTTTGCCTTTCACTTTCCTCCTTATGTTGTTAATAAACTCAAAAGCAACAATGAAATTATCCAAAATAGAACTACCAGGCACAAAAGCAAATTGTTCGAGCGAAATGATAGAAGGAAGCACCATTTTCAATCTATTAGCTAAAACTTTAGCTAATATTTTGTAAATAACATTGCAAAGGGAAATTGGTCTTAAATCTTTTATAAAACTTGGGCTATGAACTTTAGGAATGAGAACAATCATAGTATCATTTAAGTCCTCTAGAAAATAATTATTTTAAAGCCAATCAGAGCAAGTAGAAAATAAATATGTACCTATAATGCTCCAAAAATGCTAATAGAAAGCTAGATTAAGACCATTTAGTCTTGGAGATTTATTAGGGTTCATCTGAAACAGAGCTTTCCAAACCTCATCAACTGAGATAGGAGCTTCCAACAAAGAATTGCACTCATATGAAACTAGAGGAGTAAGGAAACTAAAATCTCCAACAAACCTATCATTATTCGCAAATAGAGAATTAAAATACTCCAATGCTACCCTTTCAATACCATACTGCTCATCCACAAAAGTCCCATCATCCAATTGCAACTTGTCAATTCTATTCTTCTTCATATAGTTGAAGCCAATGAATGGAAGTACTTGTGTTTTTATCCCCTCCTTTTAGCTAATAATTCTTAACCTGTTGTTTCCAATAGTCTTCCTCTTGAGCAAGGATATTATTCAAAATAACCCATTGGATCAACATTCTACCTCTGTCCCTACTATTTCTAGATTGCATAAGGATAGCTAACTCGACTTTGGCCTTTGAATATTATTTTGGAATTGGTTTCGGAAATTATCTCCCCTTCTTTGCTTAGTCGAAGAACATGTAGTAATTTTATTTAAAATAAGGTTTCCTCTAATATTCTCCCAATTATAATTACAAGCTCATAAAAATCATTTTCCTTCAACCCAATATTTTCAAGCCAAAATTTAGATGGTTGCTTTGTCACAAAGATTATCTTAATAGTTAATTTAATCGAATGACGACAAGAAACTTATGCAAACAGGTAAGATAATTTTACCATTGGAAACATGTCAAGCCATGAATTATTAACAACACATCTGTCAAGTCTTTCCTCAACAAAATTATCCATACCTCTTCCTCTCTCCTATATGAAATTATAGCCTTTAAGATCTAGATCAAATAAGCCACAATTCCAAAAAAGCTTCCCTAAAACCCCTGAGAAGCCACTCTGATGAGGATTCACACCATTTTTATCACTAGGACTTAAAAGATCATTACAATTTCCTATAAGACTAATGCATGCATATTTTTTTCTATCCACAAGTGAAAGGGCGAGTTTTTCTCTCCAATAGCGAGAGGTTTTGATTAAAATGTGTTCAACTTATCGTTTGTTTTTTTATTTCTTTCTCTATTAAGGAAATTTTAGCTTCTTTATCTTTATCGGCTGAGGAAGAAGAAGAACTGGTTCTGGAAGGCAAAGGGAATATTTCAAATAAGGCTTCAACAAGTTTTGCCTTATAGGCCACTTCCTTACAAATAGGATGGCCAAACTAAATGTGATGAAATAGGATGGCTAGTGTTTGGAGACCTAGAAGAGGTATCACTATCAAAGGAGTCTCATATCAGTTATTCTTGTTTCAATTTTATCATCCCTTAATTTTGAAGAGAGTTAGGGGATGGGATTTCAATAAATGTATTGAAGGACCTATGGCTTATTAATGAGAACAACTCTAAACCAGTCACAACAGATTAGGAGGGGTTAGGGAATTTGCGGGTCTATGATCTTTGGATGCTTAGTAGATATGAGTGGGATATGGAATTGATAAATGATTGTTTTGAGGAGAGTGATGTGGAATCTATATTATGGCTACCGGCTTATCAGGGTTATCAACATAGTATTCTTTGGCACTATAAGAAAAAAGGCTTTATAATGTAAAGTTTGGTTACAAAGTGGCTTTGCGTAAATATTTGGGAGATAATGAAAGACTAGCTTGTGCTAAATGGGCACAGTTTTGGAACTACAATATTCCTGTAATATGCGTTTGAGACAAAAAAAATTAAGCTCGAGAAGAAAGAAGTGCAATAGACTTACGAGATCGACCTGGAAGTTTCCACAGGAGCAAAGCACGCCTACGAAAGAGAATTTCACAACCATGAAATTCATATTTTCATGACCATTGGAAAGCTCCTCAATTAGATCATGCCATATGGCCTCTCTTCAAATCAAGGGTAATAGAGAGAATCTAAACATTCAAGGTTTGTGCTCATGAAGTTAAGTTCCCAACCATGAAAGTCTCGATGCCAAAATGCCTTGGAGAACAATTTGCTTCATAGTCTGAGTCACGACCACGAGTTTGCTCGTGAAGTATGATTTTACGCTTGCAAAAGATTGTCATGACCATGAAGTCCATTTGAATTAGCCATTATATAACCATGATGGGCAAGGACTTAACAGAGGCTACCACGTGTCAAGAGCTAACGGATCTATGCAATTTTGCAATTGCAAAAGGTATTTCACAAGTGATAATTCAATATGACAGTGCTCATTAATGGTAACATCTTTAGAATGTTAGAGAGAGTGATGACACCTATTTATAATGACTAATTAGAAGGCAAACATTATAAATAGACTTCCAAAAGGCCATAGAAGACAAGAACAAGATCTTAAGTGTGCCAAAACTCTTGGAAATTTATTTTTCATCTATTTTATAAGTAAGGTTCAAGTGTTAACCTTAAACACTTGGGAATAGCTTGTAAGATTGAACTTAGTGAGAAAAATTCTTGCAAATTTATTTCTTTTAATTGCTCATTGCTAAACACTTCAAAGAATTTCATTAAGCCAAAAATTTTTATACATCACCAATTCATCCCCCATTCTTGTTGTGTCATCTTTCTGACAATTGGTGTCAGAGCTTTGGTCTCTCATTTAAAGCTTAATTGAGAGAGAAGATAAAAAATGGCAAGCGAAAGAGGTATCCGTCATATTCCAATTTTTTATGACTCAAATTTTGCTCTTTGGAAATTCAAGATGAAAGTCTTTTTGGATAGTGATCCAATTAATATATGGGATACTATTTGTAAAGAGTGGAAGCCACTAACTAAGAAGGTAGACGATGAAGATGAGCTAATTCCTTAAGATGATTAGTCCGATGATCAAAGAATGGCAAATGGAAAGAGCAAAAGAGCAATACAATTTTCTTTGCCTCAATCCCTAAGGAAGAGTCCTCAAGAGTACTACTTTATCAAAGTGCTTATAGCTTATAAGGAACCTTGGAGAATTATTATGAAGGAAATAAACAAGTCAAATCCAAGAGGATTTGATTGCTAACAATTGAGTATGAGCTCTTCAAAATGAAACCATTTGAGTTAATTATAGAGATGACCAACTAACTCCTACCAATCATTAATAACTTGAAGAAAATTAGGAAACACTATAGTCTTGAAGATGTCAACAACAAAATCCTAAGCAGTCTTCCTATAAAGGAGTACAGGTTAAGGGTTGCTAGAATTAAGGAGGCCAATAAAGATTTGGGCAACATTCCTTCCGATGTTCTCATTGTTAAACTCCTAACTCATGAAATGGCCTTAGCAAGAGAGAAGGAAATAGAGGTTGAGAATGAAAAGAAGACTATAGCTTTTAAAGCTTTAACAAGGCATTATCAATCCTCAAGTGAAAACTCTAGCAATTAAAAAAAAGAGTTAAAAGGTAAGTGATGAAAATGTTGCCAATCTTATAAGAAGAAGATTAAAGCTTAAATAGAAGAAAAGGTATGGAAATAATCCAAATAAATCCAAGTACTCATCAAGCCACAAAAGGAGATCTTATATGAAGAAAGATGAAAGGAGGCATGAAACAATAAGTGATGAAAGCCTCTCAAGTGAGGGAAAGTGTGCTGCCACTTGCTTCATGGCATTAGAAGAGGACTCCAATAAGGTATGTACCACTTCTCAAACTTGTGATGATTTTGTTGACATGCTTGATGATGATGGTGATGATGATGACCTTAATGAGAATTTAAACTTAGAAATTGAAAAATATAAGAGAATGGTTGACTTTTACAAAAAGAATTATTCAAAATTGAAAAATGAATGTGAAGATTTGCAAAAAGTGGATTTTAGACCTTAAAACCTCTAATTATTCTCTTAAAAGATCATTAGATGATATTTCTTTAAAACCTTCAACCTCCTCTTTGTTAAAAGAAAATAATATTTTGAAAAATGAGCTTGAAGAGCTTACAGAAACTCAATTTCAAAATTTCAAAAAGGGAAGAAAAATTCGGACACTCTCATTATATCTCAAAGACCTCCCCTAGTGAGACACGGTTTAAGCTTCAATAGAGCTTCATCATCATCATCACACCAACTTAGCACTATTTTTATTAAGGCTAGTAACCTAGAAACCTTATCTATTGAGGTAGTTGGCTCAAAAGCCAAAAGCAAGGAATACAGAAAAGCCTCTACTCAAATGAAAAGTAGTTTAGGGTTATATGGTTTAAAAGAAAACCTTAAAAGACCAACCATGTTTTCTTGTATATAAGGCATGTACCTACGGTTTCACATGCCACATATAGATGTTCATGTTCACATGTTCTTTCATATCATATTATGAAACCTAAACCCTATCCAAAGTGGCAAGAATCTTTTAAGACTAAGCAATGCCCTGTTGCATGAAGGTTGGGCATATTATTATGCATTGTTTGACAAGGAAGGCTTGGGAACCTTCTAAAGCTAACTATAAAGGACCTAAATTTAAATTAGTGCCAAAGATTGTTTAAATTTTATAGGTTGTCCATCAAGTGATCTAAGGCATATGATCAACAAGTGACCTCTCTCACAAAGCAAAAGATCACGTGTGTAAAGACAAAGTGTTCTACTCTATAGAGACTAAAGTTGGTATGAAGTAAGGGGGAGCAATTTAAAAAGGTGATCTCAATAAGAGAGGAAGTCAATATAAGAGAAAATGTGACAAGAACAAAAAACTGTCAACAATTTGATAAGCTTGTCTCTTTTAGACTTCCAAAAGTCCATTAGAAGAAAAGAATAAGATATTAAGTGTACCAAAACTCATGCAAATATATTTCTCATCTATTTTATAAGTAAGGTTCAAGTGTTAGCCTTAAACACTTGGGAATAGGTTGTAAGAGTGAATCTAGTGAGAAAAACTCTTGTTTGCATTGTGTATGAGCCTAAGAAAAATACAAGGAGTTAATTGCTATGTGATCCATTAAAGTACAAGGGATTTGGATTCGGTGTGAGCCAAAGGGAAAATACCTAGTTGTGAGTGAGCTAAGAAAACTCTATTGTATCTCTAGGATTGAGATAGTGAGAACTCCCAATTGAGAATTTGGGAGAGAACTAGGGTTAGTTAACACTTGAACCTATATAAATCCTTAGGTCCATTTTTCTCACTACTCACTTTATCTTTTAATTGCTTATTGCTAAACACTTTGAAGAATTTCATTAAGCCAAACATTTTTATATAACACCAATTCATCCTTGGATTCTCATCTTTCTAACAAGTTTTTTAGCTTGCCTCCCTTTTGAATTTGAGATTGCCAAATTTCATATTCAAGTTCTAACATTTTCTCCTTATAAGACAGCTTCAATAGGGTACTTTGCACTAAAGGTACTCTACCTATACCATTGATGGTAGTATTATTAATTGGCCAAAATAATGATTATAAGCATGAGATGTCCCAATCTAGGAATGACAAAAAAAAAAGAGGATCCAATAGTTCTGAAACTTGCACAAATGATTCAAGAGTAATTATGTGCCATTATTACCTAAGCCATGACATATGAAGCGGGAGCATAGGAAGCTTCAAAACAAAACTCAAAAAACTCAACCAGCTCATATTGCATCTGCTAATGATATTTCTAGAAAGTTAGTTCTCATCTCTATAAATAAATATGCCAAGTTTTCTTAGTACCAAGAATGCTTTAAATCTTCATCTACTCCAAGCACTCTTATTGTCGATTCAGGTAAACTAAATGCATGTCTTATTTTCTCATCCTCCAAATGGGTCATTGATTCTAGTGCCATAAATCATATGATAGGTAATCCTAGTCTTATTTCTATGTTCTAGTCTTATACATCAATCTCTAGTAATACTTTAGTAGATGGGTTATCATCTTATATTTGTAGGTCTGGTTTAGTTACCTCGACCCCTTTGCTTCCTTTATCCTCTATCTAACATTTACCAAAATTATCCTTCCATTTGATCTTGATTTGTCAATTGGCTCGCAATCTTATCTACTGCATCTCATTCTTCCCTGATTATAGTTTGCTTCAGAATCTTATGATGAAGAAAATTATTGGTAAAGGGCATAAGCTTGGAGGTCTCTACGTTCTTGACACATAGATACCTAAATCCATTACACAATTTGGCATCACATCTCCTTTTAAGGTGCATTATAGGTTGAACTACCCTATCTTCCTTTGCTTAAGAAGCTTTGTCCACAATTTAGTAGAGTGTCTTTATTAAATTGTGAGTCTTATAAGTTTTCTAAACAACATCGTGTTAGCTGTAGTTCAAGAGTCAATAAAAGAGTCGGTTTTCCTATTGAATTAGTTCATTCTAATGTTTGAGGTCTTTGTCCAGTATTGTCTAAAACTGAATTTAAGCAGTTTGTTACTTTTGTTGATGACTATTCTCATGTAACTTGGTTAAGTTGAATGAAAACTTTTTTTGAGCTATTTTCTCACTTTTGTGCTTTTGTTTATGAGATTAAAAATCAATTTGCTGTTTCCATCCATACATTGCGAAATGATCATGCCAAAAAATACTTGTCAGTATCTTTCCAAACTTTCATGGTTCAAAAAGGCATTTCGCAACAAACTTTTTATGTTGATACTCCATCTCAAAATGGATTCACAAAGCGAAAGAATATATATCGGCTTGACACTACAAGAGCCTTACTATTTTAAATGAATGTTTCTAAGACTTTTTGGGCTAATACAGTTTTAACAACATGCTTTCTGATCAACTGCATCTTTTTATAAGTTTTTCATGGTTAGACTCCTTAAAGTATTCCCGAAAAATCATTATTACCTATTAAACCTAGGATATTTGGTTGTGCTTTCTTTGTTTGAGATATTATTTCCCAAGTCTTTGAAATATGTTTTCCCTGCTTATTCTCATCTTCAGAAAGGATATTGAGGCTTTTATCTAAGTCTCAATAAGTATCTGGTCTCACCTGATGTTTCTTTCTTGAAGACAAATATACTTTCCATGTTCTAGTTTAGATTGTAAAGGGGAGAATGATGATTTGTTAGTTTACAATAGCACGTCCTCTAACCCTGTCTCTGAACCTATTCCTGTCGAACCTCTGATTCTTCAAGTGTACTCTAGGCAATAGACTCCTAACTTATTTCCTACACCAACTCCTTTGTCATCAAATCTAGTCTCGAGTGATGATCTTCTAATTATCTTATGCAAAGACAAACGTCAATGTACTTATAATGTTTCTGCTTTTACTTCTTACAAACATTTATCTCTTTGTTCCTTTATTGATTCTCTTGATTCAATCTCTGCTCCTAAAACTGTTTATAAGGCATTAGCTCATCCTAGATGGCATAATGCAATGTTGGATCGAGGAAATGAATGATCTAGATGGCAATGGTAGTTGGAAATTGATCGATTTATCTCTCAGAAATAGGCAATTAAATGAAAATAGGTGTTTATAGTTGAGGTAAATCCTGATGTTCAATTGCTTGTCTCAAAGCCTATCTTGTTGGCAAAGGATATGTTCAAACTTATGAGATTAATTATTTTGACACTTTTCTCCTGTTGCTAAATTGACATATGTTAGGTTGTTTGTTTATATGGCAGCTACTTATCATTTGCCTTTGCATCAGCTAGTTATCAAAACTACCTTTCTTCATGGCGACCTTCTTGAGGATTTTTATATGGAGTAACCTCTAATGTTTGTTGCTAGAGGGAGTATAGGAAAGTTTGTTATCTTCATAAATCTATGTATGGTTTGAAACATAATCTATTAGCTTGGTTTTTTATATTTAGTCAAGCTATTAAGAAGTTTGGTATGATGAAGAGCAAATCTGACTACTCTATTTTCTACACACAATTTGAAGCTGACATTATTCTTCTAGTTACACACATAAATGATATTGTCATCACTGAAAGTGATACTACAGGAATCTCATCTTTTAAAATTTTTTCTTCATACTTAGTTTCACACGAAAGACTTAGGGATACTAAAGTATTTCTTAGGTATTGAAGTTATAAGGAGTAAGAAAGGTATTTTCCTATCTTAGAGAAAGTATGTGATTGACTTTGCTATTTGAGACATGAAAATTGAGAGCAAAGCCTTATAGTGCCCTGATGATTCCCAATATGCAGCTTACAAAAGATGGTGAACCTTTTGAAGATCCAAAGAAATACAAAAGATTAGTTGGAAAGTTAAATAATCTCATAGTGACTCATCCAGACATTGTATACTCTGTTAGTATTATGAGTCAGTCTATGTAATCACCAACTATTCATCATTGGACTGCTTTAGAACAGATTTTGTGTTACCTGAAATGGACACTTGAAAGTGGTATCCTATATATAGATTATGGTCACACTCATATTGGGTATTTCTCATATGTAGATTGGGCAAGTTCCAAGACAGATAGAAGATCCACATTATGATATTATGTATTTGTCAAAGGGAGTTTGATCTCATGGAAGATTAAAAAGCAAAATATTGTATTGCAATCAAGTACAAAGTCATAATATAGGGCTATGACACAATCTGTATGTGAAATTATATGGAGATATTATCAATTAATTGAAGTATGGCTTAAAACTTCAGCTCTAGCAAAATTATAGTGTGATAACCAAGATGCACTTCATATTGCATCTAATTATGTGTTTACATTAAAATTAATTGCCATTTTGTCCATGAGAAAATATAAAGTTTAATTTCCATAGGTTCTCTAAAGACCAAAGAACAATTAGGAGATATTTTCATGAAGGTTCTAAATGGGGTTCAGGTTGATTATTTTTGTAACAAACTGGACATGATTAATATCTATGCTCTAGCTTAAGAATGAGTGTTATAGATTGTATAGTTGTTACAAATTACTTTTAGGAAGTAATATAGGTATATTTAGGAATAATTATAAGATTCTAGTTATATAGTAAAGCAAGAATCATATTTTCTCATTACCTTCTCTCATTATAGGGCAAGTGGATAAATATCGAGTATAGTTTGTGCAACTGAAATAATGTGTTGTATGATTTTAATTTCTTCAAGACCTTATGTTACTAAATGAAATAATTTTTATTTTTCCTCTTCTCCGTGTATTTCATAGATAAAAGATAATTTTAATCTACTCTAAACAAATATTCTTTTAAAGGCTAATATTAGCAAATTTGTTAACTTTTTAAAAGTAAGTTTTAACTCATCAGTATTCAAAAACAAATGAAATAAATTACTAAATATGCAATAAAAGAAAAATATGACATACATATTACAACAAAATTTTACTTTTCTTACAACATAAAATTAATATGAAAGATATAATAATTTTTTGAATAAAATATTTACAATAAAAATGTTTTTTTATTTCTTAAAAATTTAACAAGTAAATTATTCATATAGTTAATTCTTGTCTAATAAAAAACTTCTCATTAAACATATATAATAACAATTTTACTGATTACCCACCAATTAGCCGTTACAAATTGGTGCCATAACTCTTCTAACATTCTCTTACAAGTGTATTAAATGCTGTTTGCAGAGAAGGTTTTCCGATTCGGAACATGGCTTTGCCAATTGGGAAATGACATACTTTGACACGTGGCATTTTTTGGTTGACTGAATGCTCGAATAACTAGTTTCTATACAATTTTTATGATCGGGACTCCTAGTGTCCTGGTCGGGACTTGCCTGATGATGCCATACTTAGGTATTGGATCTGTTGGTTTCGAGTGCTTCCCAGACGAGACATCAGTCAATTTGACTTGGTCATTTTGACTTCCAGATGACGTGGCACACTTTGGTGGAGTCTCTTCTTTAATGGTCATATCCCATTGAATTTTCCAATCGTACTATAACATGTCCTGGTTTAGAAATGGTCTATCTCGGTCGGGACATGGCATGGCTTAGTCTGCTTTGGCTTCTGGAACTTTGGAAGACCAGAATGTGACATTTTTTGGTCTGGATATGGATTTCTCGATCGAGAGATCAGTGTCCTGGTCGGGAGTTTCACGTCTCCAGGAAATGCTTGACTAGTTCAATGAGAAACTCAAAACCAAATGTGCTAAAACTTTGAATACTATCAAAATAACACTAAACAAAGAAGTTAGTGACATTTAATTTGATTGTCAAGATCAAAATGAAGAGCAATCACCCTATGGTTAATAATGTCCATGTGGTAGTGATGAATGGAATGCAATGTTAAATGTGTGATGATCATAATTGTTATATGCTACTTGCTATTGTTTATTGCTTAGTAGTTTAGAAAGCATTTGCTGGTTATTCTCATTGAGTCACAACTCATCAAATTGCATTATTTTTTGGTAGAAAAGAGTAATAGCTCACTTTAAGGTGCACATTAGAAGTAATGGATCAAAGGTCACTTGCCCAGCCTCACTACTCTCTCCTATCATTTCATATGTGTATGAAAGCATATCATCTATGTTTTGGCTGAATGTCTTTATAAATATAGGGTGTTTGTTAAGATACATGTAATTAATCTTAAATTCATAACTTGAATACTTGGACATAATGTTTGAATTATTAACATATGTGATATATTATGTATATGGTCAAACCATAATGCTTTGTTAAAATGTCGAATTATAAAATATGAGATGAAAAAAAAACTCTAATTATCTTGCCTTATTCTTATGCCATACATGATAACTTGATGCAATGATATATGAATTTTAAATGTATAAGGTGTTTCGCATTTTCAAACTCTTTGCCATAATCACGTCTAATCTTAGAGATAAAATATCTCTTTTTATTTTGAACCCTCTCAGCAAAGTTTTTAAAAGCATCACTTTTATAAGCTAAGAAAATTACCTAAGTAAACCTAGAGTAATCATCAACAATAAAAAATGCATAGTGTTTTCCACCTAAACTAGCAACTCTATTAGAACTAAATAAATCAAGATGCAAAAGTTGTAGAGGTCTAGATGTACTTACAACATTTCTAAGCTTGAATGATGACTTATGTTACTTTCCCTTTTGGCATGGCTCACAAGCTTTGCCTTTCAAGAATTTGACCTTTAAGAGCCCATCTACTAGCTCTTCCTTACTAACTGCATGCTTGTATACCTATGCCTTCTATTTCATAGCCAAGATTCATTACTAATAGATATAAGACAACTAGAGAAAATATAAGTCAACTTATGTATGTCAATTATATAAATATTAGCATCTCTATCTCCTTTGAATATCTTTTAACCATTCAAAGGGATCATAAGACATTTCGTAGAGTTAAAGGTGACTTGGTTTCCCTTAACACATAATTGACTCGCACTTAAAAGATTATGCTTCAAGCAATCAACAAACAAAACATCATCAATCAAGGAAATGTTAGCATTATTTCCAAAGGTTACCTTACCACCATCTACACGTTTGATGTGTGTGAATAGGCTCTTGTTTCCTGTCATATTCTATGAACATCCACTATCCACAAGCTACACGTTTTCATTGTTAGTGGACTTAAGGCAAAAATGGGTAACAATAGCCTTAAATTATATACATTGCATACATGTAAGCATTTCACACATTCTTACTAAGAACAATTAAGGTTAGTGTTTGTGTTCCTATCTTTTGCTTTTAGCTAACAATATTTCTCTAAAATGAGTGGTAGTTATATCTCCAGTATTTTTTTTTTAAATTTTGTTTTTTGCTACACTTTTATGATTGTCGATTCTCTTATAAATTAGTGGCACTTACATTTCTACAAAATTTACAAAATTTAAATTCCTAATATTTGCTATTAATAGGTGGCAGTTATGTCTTATCTAATTTTTCAAGTATATAGGTAATGTTTCAATATTTACTTTGTAAATTAGCAGCAGTTACACCTATATATGCTAATCTTTTAAGATTTGTAAATGACAACACTTTAATATTTGTCAATTCTTTTCATATTCACATCTCAACCAATTTTCTTGATAGATTTAGTAGCGGCTTCTTCTCAATCAAGTAGTGTTTTGTCAAGATTTAATCACATTACAATCATACGCAAATTTTGCAAGACTCTTATAAATTAAGAGACATACAAAGGGGGACAACTGAAGATACTAAAAAATATGTAATAAAAAGGAAAGAGAAAAACAAATGCATATCCTTTTTTCATGCAAGTGATGTTGTGCCATAACCTATTTCTTGTACAAAAATCACTTCATCCCTCGCCATATCTTGCCAAATCCAATTCATATTTTAGACTTTTAAATGGTGAACAAAGAAATTGCACAAAGTATAAAAAAAATCTCTTCTTCCTATGAAAGGAGCCATTGCTATCATATAGGGTAGAGGGAAAAAAAAATAGAAGGAAGAAAAAAGAGGGAAGAAAAATGGTGGCAGAAAAATAGTAGAGAAATAAGAGAGAGAAATAAGAAAAACAAAGAGGAAAAAAAAATTAAAAAGATGAGTGAGGTTTATTAAAAACAATTTGAGCATTTTTTTTTATTATTATTATTATCACATATTACAGGAATTGTAATTTGTGACTTTAAGTGGTCAATTATTAGAAATGAGGTAATTTTTATACCTATGTACTTATTTTATTTATTTATTATTATAAGTATTACTACTATTATTAGTATTATCATCACTATTATGGGGTTATTTGGAATTGTTGTTTAGGATCCTAAAAGTATATTTTGAATTGTTTTTATTCAATTGACTAATTTTTTTAATTTTTTATAAACTACTTTTTCCAAACCTACTTCCGGAAAAAAAATATCTATTTATCTGCTTTTATTAAATGCAATTTTCAAAATTAAAAAAAAATAAACAAACAATTTTTTTTCAAAAAACGTTTTACCAAAACTCAATTCCAAATGATCTGTGACGTCCTACCTATATAACAGGACTATACCTATTGTATTACCCTATAAGAGGAACAATTCTTTATATAAATAGAATGTCACTATCTGCACTTATTACTGATTAATTATTATTCATATCATAAAGGCTCGTACTATTTTTTTTCTTTTTCTCATATCATGTACATCAGCATATAGTTTTGGACTCCAAGTCCCATGTATGTACAAAATATATAATATAACTATGTCATATACAAGCCACAAGCACAACCTCCATATGCATGTTAATACAAAACATGATAAATAGACCCACAAACTGGGTCATAAATATCCTCTCTCAATATGGGCTCTGTCTAGCTTCTCTTTATCAACTTCTATATCTACAACCTCATTGACCTGCGTGAGAAAAACTTACGCTAAGTTATCTATAGGTTAATGGTACATATAGGCATTAGAATTTTTCCATGCATTCATTTAAAATACAGCATAAATCATGCATGGCATCATATCTCATGACATGTGAATATTTTATCATATTCATGGAAAATAAAGAAATGCAGTCTCATATTCATGTCATATTACATGCCCCTACTTATACATATATCATATAAAATTCATGCATTAACTATTTCCCTAATGCATAGAATACATTTTATATGTTTATACCATTTATCCTGGTCATTTATAACATTTTAATTTTCAACTTGTTTGTCTTATTCTCTTTCTTTCAAATAATCAACTTTGACAAATAACCTAAGCCTCATTCTCGAACAGTCCGAATACAGGGTGTGAAGTAGGTGAAATAGTCATTATTCTCATCCATTGTAATCTGTATGCTCATTCGAGCTCCATCAAGTCAAGCATGCTCACCCAAACTAGGGCTCAACTAACCTGAGTAAGTAAAACTATAATATGTATACTCATTCAAGCTCTCTCAAATCAAGTGTGCTCACCCAAACTAGGGCTCAGCTAACTTGGCTGAGTATAATGGGTATAAGTACCAAGAATAGAAGCACCTAAGTTAAGGCTAAATAACCTGATTCTCACTCATACATCTCATTGATACGTATCGTTTATCCCCTTCATAATGCATCACTTACCATAAAGTAGTCATCAGGTAGAGAAATGAGCATTTATATCAAAACATCCCTTTATTTCAATCTCATTCTTTTATATGCTCACATGTCACATTTATGCATATCAACATGTTTTCACATATTTTTACATTATACTTTAGCATTTATGCATAATGGGCATGTAACAGACCCACCAAAATATCATTTATAAATAGGTCACTATTGCTATGAATAATGTCTTTACGGCCATGAAAAAATATGTCTGGGCATGAAGCATGGTCGTGAAGGCTTTTAGACTAAAGTGTCATGGTCATGACAACTTCAGCATGGTTGTGACGCTAGTTGTGAAAGGTCCTAACTTGTGTCTATGGTCAAATTTTATCAAAATTCCACTTCTAAACCCTTCCTAAACATGCATAGACATCATCTATGGTCATTGGACACCAAAACAAATATGTTATCATAACTCAAATCATCCCCCAA
Source organism: Balakata baccata (assembly GCA_949630135.1). NCBI lineage: Eukaryota > Viridiplantae > Streptophyta > Magnoliopsida > Malpighiales > Euphorbiaceae > Balakata > Balakata baccata. The sequence continues at coordinate 4,600 of CATIWF010024401.1, read as the reverse complement.
AATAGAGTCACAACCAAGCTCATAACTCAAGCTTTACACATGCATTATACCCACTTTAACACATTTGTCATTTTCTTGCTTATATCCATATTTATACATATTCAGATACTCTAATTAACCTTTCTGACATTTAATCATGCCATTTCATGCTTTCATATTATATAATTTCACATTATTTATTAAATAAACATGCTCACTACTATATAAGCACATATTTCATTGTTTTCAAACATATATCATATTCCAGGGGCAAATAACAATGCATATATATACAAACCTCTATTAGGAGTTTTTAAAAAAATCAACTAAGGAGCTATCTACTCCCCTTGTCAATCTCCTCCCTCGTGTCCTTGTTTTCCTATCACAATTACAACCATATATCAAATACTATATCTATGGTGATATGTGAAAAACATAAAACTAACCCATACTCCCTAACTACGGTTATTATGCATGATTTTAACTTCATATCATGGCATCACACTTCCAATAACTTCAAATGACACAAATACACCTATTATCCAAACACCCTTCATCTCCCTCTAAGGGTTTCTAAGTCAAACAACATAATCACCTCACATAATTTCATAACCATGTCAAAGAGATGATTTTCTCGCATTTTCTTACCTCTTGATGGTAGAAGAGACACTTAACTGTACAAAGAATCTGTGGGCTCTCTTGCACCAATGTTCTTTCTCCTAAAAAATCCCACCAAAGATGATGTTCTCCCCAAATTTTACTTTAATCTTGTTTTCTTTGTTGGTTTGATGCTTTTTCACTCAAAAACCATGAAAAATCACTCACTTGGGGTTCTTGAGGGTGTGTGATAGGGGTTTGGGTTTGAGGATGGAAAAGATGACGAAAAATAGTGATAAGAATGTGGAAAAAGCTTTATATACAAACCTTTCACAGTCATGAAGGTTCCCTTTCACGGTCATAAAAAGTTACTGTAGCAACCGACCTTGAACAATCATGTTTATCCAAATTTTTCATTTGTCATGGCCGTGACACCTTAATTTTTCATAATTATTGATTGATTTCGTCCCTCTCTTGAAACCAAAGCCAAAATCGACCAATATACCTCATGTATACATCACATATACCTCTAATATACCTTCATATAACATTAAATCTAATGCATATGTACATGTATTTTATATCCTTACTTTTAATTATCAAATTACCCCTCATAAGTCTTATATTCATATATTATGACTAAGCCCTAGTTGTTGGATGTTACACAGTCCCTATATATATTGTTATATGTGCTTTTTTGTTATCACAATCATGTAGACCCGTGCTAAGCTATGGTTTTCAGTATTTTGTCATATATGTTATGATTTAATAATTCATTTTCATATAATTTAAAAGAAAATAATGGATGCATAATATAATTGTCATCAAACAATTAACTTTTAAGTAGTCATTATATGTGGGTGTTTGTGAGTGATCAATACTATTTTTTCTCATAATTTAAAGAAAGCTAAATATAATTAAATAATCTAAAAATTAAATAAGGCATTGTGTAGTGGAAAAGCTAAATAAAATAAGAATAATTCCAAATTTTTATATTAATAAATAGTTCAAGAAATATTATATATATATATATACATATACCAAAATAGCGTATTAAAATTGTAATATTATATAGTTTATAATAATTTTTAAGACCAATTTTTTCCACTCTTCCAAAAGACAGTTGAATCTTTATATGAAACTGCGAGTTGCATCCTTTAAACTCAATTGATTAGAAAAAAAAATATTCTCTTTTTTATCCTATGGAAGATTCTTAAAAGTAGGAAATCCAGTTCAGATTATAATTTTCAAATTGAATCAATCGTGTATATAATATAATAATACTACTACTTTAATATGTTTCCACAGCAATACAAAACTTGTAATCTTTTTAATTTCAACCGATAAAAAAATAGATTAAAAGGGCTAATTGAAGTCAACAATAAAAAAAATTATGAAATTATGACTATTTTTTTCTAGTAAAAAAACTTTAAATTTAACTAAAAATAGTTGAAAAGATAAATAAAAAGTTGAAGAATATGAGGTTAGAAAATTTTAGAAGATAAAGTGATAGGTGTAATAAATAGGGAAAAGCTCGACAGACCTATGCTTCAAATATCTGGATTTTTTTTAACTCTTGTATGGTTTCAATTACTTTACTTTTCTTGAAAGTGACTAAAATTTGTTGAACATTAAACTGAGTATTGTGAAAAGTTAGAGATTGATGACTAAAATTGAAGAATGGGCATTTGTTTGTTTCTTAATTTGTGCTTCTTTACTTCTCTTTACTCTAGTGTGCTTATTTAAAGAATGAATGATGTTTGTTTCTTAATTTTTATTCAAAGATCGAATGAAGTTTTGAAAAACTATTAATCGAATCAATGTTGATTGCCAAAATTGAAGATTATTTAGTGATAAGTTGTATAGTTAGTTGCTGAACTATAGTTTTGAAAACTGGGTGGAAAAAGGAGGACGGCCGCTGGCCAGTGTGGGATTAGGGTGGAAAGAAGAATTTGAGATTTTTTATTTTTAAATTAGTTAAATATTGACATGCAGGAAAGAGAAAGTAATGTAGGCATATCAACATTTTTTAACGGTGTTAGTGGTATGTACTTAAAATTATTAATGGCGCAAATCACATAACTTTTATTTGAAAAAAATAAAAACAAATCACATACTTAAAGTTGTAAAAGTAAAAAATCAAATGCATATTTTTTGAACTTTTCCCCAATAAATATATAGTATTGATGTGAAAATTATATGTAACTTTTTAATTTTGTTGGACATAAATAATTTATGAATTCAAAACCAATAATTTTTTGGTCTATTAGCTTATGCCCAATAACAATATATGGGTTTAAAAAAATATATTGTACTATAAATAATCATATGACCAAGAGTTTTAGTATATACAAAAATTTAATTGCAAATATATATATATATATATATATATAAAAGCACAAAGATAAAATATTGAATACACCTTCTTAGGGTAATATTAAGGTTAGAAGAAATGAGAGTCCTAAATAAGATTTCTTGTAATGCTCCTTTACCCTCACGACTATCAGTCAGGTAAGCTAATGTCACATTCGATCTATTTTATATAAGACCTGTGTAAAATAATATCAATCTCGTAAATTATAAAATCTTTCTCTCTTATCAGATCGACCTGTACAGAATTATTTCATGCATAAATACCTACAAATTCATTTTCTATAAAAACACATTAGTAATATATATACTTTACATAATTCTTATTATTATTATTATTATTATTATTATTATTATACCTCCAAATTTACAATGGTTCATACAAAATGCATTTTAAATGACTCTCTCTATATATATATATATATATATAATATTGTTTGTCTCCATATGTGGAGCTTACTGGTTTAGCGGCTCTCAGTGTCAACTCGCCACTACTACCTCTCGTACTAATACTTATGTGAGAAAAAAAACTCGCGTGCTAAGTAAATTTACTCAGTGATGTAAACTTTATAGTATATATAACTAAATTTTTTTTAAAAATCACATACTATTTTCATAAATATTAAATTAATATTATAAGAAATCTAATAAATCATTTATATATATATATATTTATATATATATATATATATATATATATTACTTGTAGTTAACAAAATATTATGTTATATGCAATAGGAAATAACTGTAGCATCCAAAACTAAACATATATATTTTACATGTCATTGTCTTAGTTTCCATAAATTAAACTACATAGGCTAAATTCTAGGAAATACAGAGGATAACCATAACCATAATAATAAAATGTCTAGACTATAACTCGTTTATCCGGACCGAAGGCACCTATCTTGGCTATAGCCATCACATGACCGATATCTCGACCAAAGTAAAATTACATGGTCAAAGTTAACTCACATGACCAATGCTAAATCCTCTAGGTATAACTATATAACCCTATTGAAATGCTAATAAGTCTATTCAGTTCTAGTCTAGGTTAATCTATGGGTTTAGGCTATAGCATTCACTCAATTCAACATACTTATTCCAAAATATTTCATTTATTATATATATATATATATATATATATTTGTCAAACAACTTATTATACATCAGATTGATGGGTTTTGAGCATATATCACTTACATGTTACGCAGCGGAAAATAAAATTTTTCAAAACCCGAATCAAAGGATTATACATGTGCCAATTAAAACTAATTTAACTAAAGAAAATTTAGAATTTATACCTTTATAATTTCTTGATTTTCTTCAACTTCTCACATTATTGGGTTGTAGCAAACCATAACAATCCAATCTAGAATTGTCTCTAACAATATCCACGCGAAGAAGAAAGAATGAAACCACTAGGGAGATGGCTTGATCACACCTCAAAATGCTAGTAATGTTGTGTGCTCTTTTGAGAGAAAAATTAACCTTTTAATTTTTTTTCTTCTAATAATTTTTTCTTGTCTATTTTCTGTCTTTTGGGGTCTTTTAGATCCAAAAGAATATCAGTTTCATAGAGCAAAAATTAAGAGAGGAGATAATAGGGAGTTATGAATAGTAATTGTGATTAAATGGCCATTTAGTGCCACCT
>CATIWF010024368.1:0-22385 GCA_949630135.1 Balakata baccata | reverse complement strand
AAAATATAGGTTGTTCTTATATCCATTTAAATTAATATAACTTAAAACCTATGAACTACGACCTAAAAATTAACCTAACCTCAAAATGACCTATCTCGAATTCTCATGGATAGATACTTCCGCAACTTTGTGATTTCAAGTAAGGCGATCATAGTCATTAAGGAGTGGTTTAATTAGTATTTTTACTTGTCCTTTTTGTTACTATTTAATAATATTGATAAAAATTTAACACATTTATGTATGTGTTAGAAAATGACTATAATCTATTAACTAGTCAACAATCTATTATGTTTTCTAATAAAAAAAAATAGATTGGTGACAACAAAAAGACAACAACCACAATTAAAAAAAAAAAACCTTGTGGCTTCAATATAAGGTATTCAAAAATCTAGAGTGAATTATGTAAATTGTAATAATTCGGTTTTTTAAAAATTATTTTAATCATAAAATAAAAGTTAAAGAAAATTTTATATTATAATTAATTTTTAATGTACTGAATTGTTACAATTTATATAATTGAAATACTGTGAAATTCACCCAAAAAATCTAGATCAACTTGTACACAACTCTTGCCTTATTGCGAGACATCTCATTCTTTTTCAATCGAAAAAACAAAAGTTGTTGCCTCTTTCCATTGCTGTATCCGGTGTATCTTTTCTCTTTATGCTCAAGTTTCAACACCGTTATTTGTTCGTTCTTTTTTTTTTTTTGTTCCGCCAAATAGCGGAGCAAACGGTGTAAAAATTCAATGAATGCGGTTTCACCATTATTTTCAGCATATTCTGAACATAAATATCTAATGATGCAAAAAAATTAAAATCATATTATGATTATCTCAAGTGTATATATATAATAACAAATAGTGATTAATGTAAGGCAAAGTTTATTGATCTAATGAGAGAGACTTCCACAAGAGAAGAACCCATTTCGTACAAAAGAAGGCGGTAGAGAAAATTGTGCACACATCTTCAGAGTCTAGCAATTCCAACAAAACAGAATCTGAATCAGATTCTGATTCAGTTCCAATTGAAAGGGAATGAAGCATGGCATTTTCAAGTTCGAAGGTAAAAAATTTTGTTCATGGGTTATACTATTTTTTCTCCTTTTCGCATCAAACATTGAAGAATGCAAAGGAAAATCTAGAACAGAAAACAAGAATTTACAAGATAAAAAAATAAAAACAAAAGAACAAAATTGAGCATGAAGATTTTTATTTGTACGAATTGGTGCTCGTTGCTGGACCTTCAATTTTTGTAGTCCAAGAAAATTACAGAGTGGGGACTCACCACAGACATTGCTTGGACACCATGGAAACACAAAACACAGAAAAAACAAAGCAAAGGAAGAAATAGTTAAGTAGTCTTCGACTACAGCTGATAATCTACAATTTTCAGAAAGAGAATGAGATGAAGTCCACACAGAAAAATTGAATAGGACTTTTGCAAGTTAGTATCTTCATTAAAACAAAGAAACAGAGCAAGTACACTGATGATTAAGATCCAGCTACTTCCTTTTCTTCATCTCTATCTACATCCACATGAACCTTTAAAGAAATCTGTTTTGCTTCCTATTAGATGGGATTCCAAAACGGAAGAGAAAGAGGCACAGTAACTCTTTCAACATCAACTGCAAGCAATATGAGACCTTTAGGTACCAATGATAAAAGTAAAGCCACCATTGCCCAGTACAATGCGGATGCTGGGCTTTTAGCTGAGTTTGAGCAATCTGGTGTTTCTGGTAAGTCCTTCGACTATTCAAAATCAGTTCTTTCTGTTCCACATAGTGTGCCTGAGGAACAAATTACTGCTTATTTATCGAGAATTCAAAGGGGTGGCCTTATTCAACCATTTGGTTGCATGCTTGCAATTGAAGAACCCACTTTCAGGATCATTAGTTTCAGTGAAAATTGCTTTCAACTGTTGGGTTTGAGTTCAAGCACTGAACTTGAGTCCATGCAACAGCTGGGTTTGATTGGAATTGATGCAAGAACACTTTTTACACCTCAATCTGGGGCTTCGCTGACGAAAGCTGCTGCATCTAGAGAAATTTCGTTGTTAAATCCAATTTGGGTTTATGCTAGGACTACCCAGAAGCCATTTTATGCCATACTGCACAGGGTTGATGTGGGTACAATAATTGATTTGGAACCTGCAACATCTGCTGATCCTGCTTTATCGCTTGCTGGCGCTGTGCAGTCACAGAAACTCGCCGTTCGTGCGATTTCTAGGCTGCAATCGCTCCCTGGTGGTGATATCGGGATGTTGTGTGACACAGTTGTGGAGGATGTCCAAAAACTTACTGGTTATGACAGAGTTATGGTATATAAGTTTCATGATGATGATCATGGTGAAGTTGTGTCTGAAATTAGGAGGTCTGATTTGGAACCTTATTTGGGGTTGCACTATCCTGCCACAGATATTCCCCAAGCAGCACGTTTCTTGTTCAAGCAGAATAGGGTAAGGATGATCTGTGATTGCAATGCCAATCCGGTTAGGGTCATTCAAAGTGAAGAATTGAAGAGACCTCTTTCTTTAGTCAATTCAACCCTTCGCTCACCCCATGGCTGCCACACACAGTATATGGCCAATATGGGGTCTATTGCTTCACTGGTGATGGCTGTTATTGTCAATGGCAATGATTCAACCAAGCTTTGGGGGCTGGTTGTATGCCACCACAGTTCCTCTCGCTATGTCCCTTTCCCACTTCGTTATGCTTGTGAATTCCTAATGCAGGCTTTTGGGTTGCAGCTCCACATGGAGCTTCAGTTGGCTGCACAGTTACTGGAGAAGAAGACTCTCAGGACCCTGACATTACTCTGTGACATGCTTCTCCGAGATGCTCCTTTTGGCATTGTTACTCAGTCCCCTAGTATTATGGATCTTGTCAAGTGTGATGGAGCTGCATTGTTTTACGGAGGCAGATGTTGGTTACTGGGCATAACTCCAACTGAATCACAGGTGAAAGACATTGCAGAGTGGTTGCTCAATACTCATGGAGATTCTACTGGGTTGAGTACAGATAGTTTGGCAGATGCTGGTTATCCTGGTGCTGCATTACTGGGTGATGCTGTTTGTGGCATGGCCACTGCTAGAATCACTTCAAGAGATTTCTTGTTCTGGTTCAGGTCTCACACTGCTGAAGAAGTTAAATGGGGTGGAGCCAAGCATCATCCGGAAGATAAAGATGATGGTCAAAGAATGCACCCAAGATCATCATTTAATGCTTTTCTGGAGGTGGTGAAGAGCAGAAGTTTGCCTTGGGAGGTTTCAGAAATAAATGCTATTCACTCGTTGCAGCTGATAATGAGAGATTCATTTCAAGATATGGAGGAAAGTGGTTCAAAGGCAATTGTGTATTCCCAGCAGACTGACACTAATACGCTGGGGATGTATGAACTACGTTCAGTGGCAAATGAAATGGTTAGATTGATTGAAACAGCTACAGCACCAATCTTTGGGGTTGATTCAGCAGGTCTCATCAATGGATGGAATGCCAAAGTTGCAGAGTTGACTGGATTGCATACCAATGAAGCAATGGGAAAGTCTCTGGTTCATGAAATTGTTCACAAGGACTCATGCTGTGTTGCTGAAAATCTTCTGTGCAGGGCTTTGCGAGGTTTCATTTTTTCTTTTTTCTCTTGATTTGATCATCAAGGGACCTTCGATAATTATCATGATATCTAGCTCAACTGCAGATTCTTCTCTATCCAGTGTATAGTAGTCTATTGATCATAATTTCCATCTTTAGTTGTCTTCCTAATTCGATGATTTTCCTTGATATAAAGTGGGACTTGCATGTCATGGCAACAGAGCTTGTTGCATTAGGTGTATGTAATTATGTATGGATCAGCTGAACTCTAAGGAAGCCTGAAAATGGTTATAAGAACTAGTTTCATTTTTCCATCACAAATTTAAATGTTACCTACAACATATCACTCCTTTATTCAGTAGTCATTCTAGCAAATATTTCAGGAGATACCGGTGGTGACTTTTGGCTGAGTCTTGCTCATTAATTATTTTCCTATTTGCCTTAAAAGTTTATTCATTAACCCTGTTTTTTTTCTAATTATTCATTTCTCCTAAAAAGTATAATCATAAGATAATTTGTATCTTATCCAGGAGAGGAGGACAAAAATGTCGAGTTAAAAATGAGAAAATTTGGGCTTCATCAGCAAGACTCTGCTGTGTATGTTGTGGTCAATGCCTGCACTAGTAGGGATTATGCACATCATGTAATAGGAGTGTGCTTTCTAGGTCAAGATATCACTCCTGAGAAACTTGTCATGGATAAATTTCTGCGATTACAAGGAGATTACAAGGCTATCATAGAAACTCTGAATCCACTGATTCCACCTATATTTGCTTCTGATGAGAATGCCTGCTGTTGTGAATGGAATGCTGCCATGGAAAAGTTGACAGGTACACCAAGACAAGATGTCATAGGTAAAATGCTTCCTGGGGAGATTTTTGGAGGGCTGTGTCAGCTAAAAGGTCAAGATGCGCTGACAAAGTTTATGATTCTACTGTATCGAGGACTTAGTGGTCAAGATACTGAAAAATTTCCTTTTGGGTTTTTCAATATACAAGGGAAATTTGTGGAGGTATTCTTAGCAGCAAACAAGAGGACAGATATAGATGGGAATATAATTGGCTGTTTCTGCTTCTTGCAGATTATTGAGCCTGATCCGCAACAGGCCTTAAATGTGCATACGCAAGAGGAACAAGAAAGCTTTCTAAAACTTAAAGAGTTGGCTTACATACGGCAAGAAGTGAAAAATCCTCTGAACGGTCTCCGGTTTACCCATAAACTCCTAGAAGATACAGCAACTTCAGAACTCCAGAAGCAATTCCTGGAAACAAGCAATGCATGTGAAAAACAGATCATGACCATAATTGAGGATATGGATTTTGCAAGGTTAGAGGAAGGGTACGTCTACTTCTTTAATGATCAACCTGCTTGTGCATTCATTATTTTTGTTTATTTTATTCCTTTATCTCTACATTGTGCTTAATCAAAGGTTCTTTATTACTATTTACACTACTCATTCACAATAGAAACGTAGAGATTTCTGATAGCAATGGATATTGATGATGTCAGAGAAACATCATGTACTTTGAAAGGAGGTCATCCTGGAAAAACCTATTAGTAGAACATGCATGCTTCTTTAAGTTAGCAAACCATAGTCGTCGCATGCTTTTAAAAATGCAAGTCACCGAGGAATAGTGCAGATTACGTTATTCATTTAATTGGTCAGTGTTATAGTTGATGAAATACATAGCCATAACTAAAGCACATTGATAAGATAAATCATAAGCTCCTCTAAAGAAATAGAAAGCTGATGGATGCAATAAATTCCATGTTTTATTAATAAGAAACATCAACCATTTTTTTCTCTAATTTTTCTTATTTTACACTACGATTCTCTGTTATACATAGGTGATAAGACAGCACCCCAATTAAACTATAAATAGAAGTACGGAGTCATCTCTCATTTTCAGCCAGCATCCTCCAATTCTTTCCTTTGCATAAATTTGCTAGAAGTGTTGCAGTCATTTCAGGATATTCTGTCAAGTATGTGTGCTTGCACAAGTCTGATTCATTTTCATTGACTTGAAAAACACCTAGGATACTCCATTGACAGAATGGACTTCTTCCCAAATATATCTATCCAAATGCACCCTTTTAAATTAGTTACTTCCGACTCTGATGCATTCTTTCAACTTTAACATTGACAGACCATGACTATTCCATTTTCTGAAGGTTTTCTATGACTAAAGATTCATTTCCAATTAAGACATCAAAATTTAAGAAGAGAAAAATAGAAACCTTAATAAGAGCACAAGCTATTATTGGGGGTTTATTTTGTTTCTCTGACAGACATCAGTTCATTCTTCCTGTATACAAATGTTTATCAGCGCCAAGAATGAGTACTTTCAGCTTTGCCTATTTTCATTGTTTAGTTATTCAGATTTTGTATTCTAACCTCCAATTTGCCAAAAACATTAATAGCCTTATCACACTTTAACATACGTTACAATACTGACTGGGAAACCAACTTTTTTTTATTTGGGTTGTAGCAATAGTATCAAGCTAAAGATGGAAGAATTTCTCTTCGGAAATGTTATGGATGCCATTGTTAGTCAAGTCATGATATCGCTGAGGGAAAGGAATTTACAGCTTTTTCACGAGATTCCAGATGAAATCAGAACACTTTATCTTTATGGTGACCGAATTAGGCTTCAACTGATCTTGTCAGATTTCTTGCTGTGTGTGGTTCATCATGCACCTTCCCCAGATGGCTGGGTGGAAATTAAGGTTTCACCTGGTCTGAAGCTGATACAGGATGGCAATGAATTTATCCATCTACAGATCAGGTACCATAACATTGCATATTTATCTATTGATTATGAACAGAAAGTGCATATGATGCCCATTGTGAACAGTTAAACTTTCTTCTGTTGTTATATTCTCCGTGTTTGAAGCTATTCTTGAGTGGCTTTATGACCTTTTGATGAGTTATGTCAACATGTTATAATGAAGCAGAAATGAGCATAAGCCCTTGCTGTTAGAATTCCACCATGATTTCTTCTTTCAACAGCAACATTTATTATACATGGCTTATACTTTTTTCTATGAAATTATATTACAATCATTTTGAGAGAGCATAATCACAAGCCAATGAAGACTCAGTTGATATTTGTCTGATTCATGTAGAATGACGCACCCTGGCCAGGGCCTGCCTTCTGCTCTGATCCAAGACATGTTTGAGGGAGGAGATCACTGGACTACACAGGAAGGTCTTAGGCTAAACCTGTCTCGAAAGCTACTTAATCAGATGAACGGTCGTGTGCACTATACTAAAGACCATAATAAATGTTTCTTCCTCGTTGACCTGGAACAGAAGTTGAAGAAAGTAAGACAGAAGGTGAAGCAAGTAGAAACAAGTAGAATGACCTGACGTTTGTTCCAGTACCTCCTAATTTTATGCTGGATCGAATAGATTATGTATTTCTCAAAGCCTCTAAGTACAGCTTGACATCAAATGCAGTGGCAGTGCATTACTGTATAATCATCATCTTATCTAAATAAATGTATGCCAGCAACATTCAGATTCATCCTGTTGCCTGTCAGCACATTACCTGGAGAAAATTGCTTGTTTCTGGGCGTCTTAAGGTAGATTGCTTGCTAGAACATAAAAAGATCAATTATCAGCTATTTCAGAGCCTGTAGTTATGTATCCAATGCAACCGTTCATGATTCACGAAGATTTGGTTCGAATTTTTGACTCAACATGTCACGCAAAGAGCTTTGACATTAATAATGTTCAATCAAAGCAACACACCAAAAGTTAAGGTTTACCAAAACACATCGAATTCAGAATAACATATATTTCAAGAACTTTTATGAGACAAGTTCAAAAGGAGTGCCACCCCAGTCCCCACTATACGAATCTGTAAAATCCCCCATTTTACACCAACCCCCAAAATCCAAAAATTCCCCAGAATACATTTTACCCTTGTTCACATCATATTTGCAGATGAAGGTCTGACCCTCGTCCCAGAACACAAAAATTAGTCCTAAAGATTAACCATGCACAAAATAGTATTATGTGCACTTCATAGCAGGAAAACTCACTTCTACTCATGGACTTGACGTTGTTCACTTCTCTCCACTATAAAAAAAACCACTGAGCTGCTGAACTGCTGCCAAAAGGCTCTCACTGTTGCTGATTTCAAAGCTGTCACTAAACACTATACAAAATCTGCAAAAACATTTTCTTCCCTAATCATCTCATCCTTAATTTATACACTTACATATATACGCAGGGAGTAGCACCCAGAACCACCATTAATTTAGGCTGAGGGTCATCTCCATCCAACTTATTGTTAGCTTTTCTCGCCAGTTCCATCTTTTGTAGGGCTTCCCGGAAAATCTCCGGAATGCGAGCCATCTGGCTGACGGAACTGGATATTCAGATTGTTTGAGGACAAATGCTCCAGGACAATCTGCTAAGGGGAAAAAAAAGTGCAGTATTAGAAAAAGCAGCAACACATCCTACCAACTAAACCAGACACGTGCAAGTGTGTCCCCGCATGCATGTAAAAATTAAAGGATTTGCAATTTTGCATTGAAATAACTAATTCCTCTCCAATAACTATAACTGCAAAAGAGGTCTTTATAAAAGGAAATTCAAGAATCCATAAACAGTGTGCATAGACTTCCAGCTATTGTTTTTAATCAAGTTTACCTGATCACCTGCTTCCTGCCCCTCTGAGTGGAACAGGATTGGGCGGCAGCGTTTATCTTCATTCATTAAGCTTGAATTTTGGAAGTGGGCCACAAGGGCTGCCTTTCCCTGGATTCGAGCATATGCCAAAGAAGCAACTTTTTCACTGTTAAACTTCTCCCATTTCTTCCCATTAAATGCCTGCATAAACCAAAAGCACAATGGATCCAGGGTGCATATTTGCAATTTTAGTTCACTCCTAGATTTCGGATATGCCAGGAAATCTCATTTTCTTGACTGAAATTAAGACCTCTCAGGGAAGAATACAGACTTGACATCACCATGACGCAATACAATTAAAACAACCCAAATAGTGTATAATTAAATCCTAAGCAAGGATATATGACCTCATAAAACGGAATGATGTGTGAAGGAGAAAGCATATTGATAAATGCATAACCCACATTGCACTTATTCTGCACCACAGAATGAAAGTCTATCAGTTGCAATTAAAAAAATTAAAAAAAAAATAAAAAAGAACAAAAAACAAAAACAAAAACAAAAGGAAAGAAAAGGAAAGGAAAAAAAATGTCATAAGCTTACCTTAAAATCAATTGGTAAATAGAGAAAATCATAAGTAACCTTGTGATTTTCATCAATGGCAGCAAGTAGCATCTTTGAAGTGTATCTGTAGCATGAAAGAATAGAAATCGATAAGACTGGTCTTCAACATAATGATCCATAGTACGAAAGAATAGAAACAGATAAGACTGGCATCCAGCATCATAGTCACAAGGTATTCACCAAAATGGAGACTACAGAAAGAGGACCTACTTATTTGGGATATTTTTTATCATCAAGGTTGTCCGTGTATCTTCCCCACTGATAATCTTCTCCAAGTCAAGTTGAAACTGTTTCTTGCTATCTATTTGGTTTCCATTATTCTCAACCCGTCTGCTCCGTCCACGCTCAGCAAAACCCTCCAAAGTGGTGGGTGCCACACCTGGGTATGGGCCGTTACCTAAAAATACAGGGCTAAGCCTCGGTGAAGAAATCATTCTGTAACTTGAGCCATTCTCAGACATGTTTCTTGAAATGTTAATGCCAGCATTCATGGGAGCACGACCATTCATATTCATCATGAAGTTATTCTCACTGTGGCCCAAACCCATACCTCCAAAATTAACAGGATTCATGAATGAAGTTTCAGGTGAGTCTGGGAAAAATCCAAAGTGCCTCTCCAACGGAATTCCCGATGGAGCAGAACCAACATGGTGATGGTTCTGGGACGAGCCGAGCAAAGAACCGTGCCGACTTGTGTATGAAAATCCATGGCCCTTTCCATTGGAAGAAAAAGAGAAACCCACGGAAGGTGTTGGCCAGGCAGCAGAAGTAGTGTGCTCTGGGTATGGATTTGGACTTCCCCAGAGAAACTGTGGCCCTGATAAAGTCTCCATAACAGATCCATTTGAGATTGAAGGACATCCAAAAGATGATATACTACTATGATATTGGTTCAACTTTGACTCAGGCAATGAATGCGACTGCTGGAATGCATCTCCATGAGCCAAATTCATGTTTGCAATTGTATGCTCCACAAGACTGCCCCTTCCTTGGTCTTTGCCAATTGGGGCAATTTTTACATTGTTTGATCCTTGAGAGTGAAGAATTGAAGCCAAACCAGGCAAATGGTTGCCAGCTATTGGGCTTAATGTCTTGAACACAGGGGATTTGCTGATACTTTGCAATGGACTACGCTCAATAGGACTATTGAATTGGCCCCAGTTACCTGTCATGAATGTTGAATTCACTTTAGCTTGCAAGAAAAAAAAACACAAGTTAAAGCATCTCAAACCTACCTGGTGGAGAATTGGTTACAGGTGAACCAACTGGATGGTGGAAACTCCGAGGTTCATCTTGTTCAAGTTCTTGATTCATTTGCAACATCAAGCTGAAAGGTAGAAGGAAAAAACCCAACAATTTTATTCACCAAGACACCTCAGAAAAAATGAAGACGGACATTTGGGTAAAAAATCACTTCAAAATTGATAAGGCTAACAAGAGTCCAGATATCTTCCCTTTCTAATTAAAAGCACCACCTAAAATTAAAACAGCCTAATAGTGACAATATAAATACTCTTTGAAATGTAGCTACCACAGAGAAAATTTATAGCATATGAAATGTGCAATCTAACTCCCAAATGGAGACACCCACAGATAACTTTGAGCAAAAAGTCAATTAAGTCCCTTATTTTTAAGCGTATGTAGTCAACTGAGTTCTTTTTCTTAAGATTAAATATTTAAGCCCAAATCATTAACACCATGACACTGGCGATAGTTTGCTATTTTACATGGGATTCAATTTCTCCCCCATCCTCTCTCTACATTCTAGGCAGCAGCTATACAAGAGTGACATGAAACCCAAATGTGTACCTTATAGTTTTTGGGTTCTAATTCTCATAATGTTAGTATACTCTTCTTTCTCTAGTCTAGCCTTCAGAGAGACTGCTATGTCCAAGGTGTATCTTGCTTCTGATTATTTGTATTCTTCCTTTTAATTGGGTGTTTAATTTTTCTTTTACACAGGATGGAGAATTAAGATTTATTTATTTATTTTGAGTGAATGGGTTTTTTATTTTTATAAACCTTTTTTTTTTTCATTTTCTATAGAGAGGGTAGTTGGTCGTATATAATGAGGCAAACTAACAGCAGTTTCAAACAGTCAGAAATTTTTGCCTTAATGTTTAGTTTTGACAAGTACTCCATTGGCTACAAATGAAAAATACGGATTCAATGAACTTTAAGCCCAAAGTTAAGAAGTTTACTTAACCCTTTTCCAAATAGAATAATATTCCAACTATTATGTCCCTTAGATGCAAAGCATACCAAAGTGTTTGTACATATGCAGATTGTATTAAGAAACTAATCATATTTAAGACCAAGCAGAAAACAACGAGAGTTGACTACAATACATACTTTCTCCGAGCTCCACCTGGGCGGCTAGGTTCAAGCTTTATGCGTTTACCAGCTATGTCGCTCCTATTTAATGACTTAAGTGCCGCTTCTGCAGCTCTAACATCATAGAATTCAATGAACTTATGGTGCCTCTTGTGCGGTGTCTCCCTTA
The DNA here is from genome assembly GCA_949630135.1 of Balakata baccata. Classification (NCBI taxonomy): domain Eukaryota; kingdom Viridiplantae; phylum Streptophyta; class Magnoliopsida; order Malpighiales; family Euphorbiaceae; genus Balakata; species Balakata baccata. The sequence goes on along the minus strand of CATIWF010024368.1, from coordinate 11,031 downwards.
TCTACTTTTGTACAGCAAACCAATTGCACAAAGGTTAACCCAGTATTGCAAAAGAAAAAAGCACAGGAAACAAGTAAAAAAGCAATCACAAGAAGAATTTCATTACCTCTTTGACCTCGCCATAAGCCCCAAATATTTGTCGGAGGTCTTCATTCGAAACTGATGGATCCAGATTAAAAACAACTAGGGTCCCTTGATTGATATCCTTGTCTGACGGATTGTCCTGATGCAAATTAAAAGAAAGGGGATTGTTAAGGAATAATGATAGGAGAAGAAAAGGAAAGAAGCAGCAGTTCCAAATTTGATATCAACCTTTGGAATTGAGAAATGAATATCAAGTTTCCTCCGACGTAGCGGCTTGTTTTGCAATGTACGCATAGCAGTTCGTGCCGCACGAATATCATAGTAAGATATCATCACAAATCCCCTGTGTTTGCAAGCAGTGTAGAGAGTTCTAATGTCACCATATTGCTACAAAACAAACAGATAAAAGAGAATCAAATCACATCATTCAGATGAAGCCACAAATATACTGAAAAAAAAGAAAATCTTCATTGCTATCTTACGTCTCAAAAGCAGGTTAACCAATCAACATATATATTCAAAAATTTACAGAATACCAACCAGTAATGCAATTATGCTGACAATCAGATTCTACTCCAATATCTGTAGATACTATTTCACTCAGAAAACTTGAAAAATTCCTAACAAGAAAGGTAAGAATCATCTAATGACATAATTAGTCCCTTTATTTACTATAATCTACTACATATTTACATTTGTGAAAAATAGCGCTGTAAATTCACTAAACCCAGGTATCAAACACAATTATTCTGCAGCATTAATATTAATGCAGGAAAATGTGATTTAGCTATTCCTTTTGTTGGATTGGCAGATCGTGTTTGAACAAATAATAGATTCAGTTTCAACCAAATTTGATGTGGGCAAGTTAAGCAGACTGCTTCCTTATCATAAACTATATTGATGTGGAACTTTACATACAAGTTCATAAAATTGTAAACATCAAACAATGGCCTCACTCAGATGTCAGCCGCCTAAAAAATTGGCTGCTTAATAAACATGGACATTGGACACTACATGTATGCGACTGAGAGAATTACTGCCTGCAAAATGAATTACCTCAAAGAGAGTTCTCAGTTCTATGTCTTCGACATTACTATTAATATTCCTAACAAATAATGTTCTCGAAGGATGTTCACCATACGGATGCTCTCCAGCTACAGTTCCCACACCATTTGGAAGACCATAATGAGGCATGCCATTCCCAATAACACCATCTGCTAAATTTACCTTCGAGATTCCAATGCTCAGGCTCTCTTGTGGATCATTTTCAAGTTCCATACCTCCTCCACTACCAAAAAGATCATAATCTTCCAAGTCCACCAGTGAACCAGGCAGCCCACTCAGGTCAAAATCATCCATAATGCCAGCTAAAAGTTCATCCTCATCATCAGGAAGCAAACTTCCAAGAGCATGATTTTCAGCATCTTCAAGTATAGCAACAGTTTCCACATCTTGTTGAAGTTTATCCAAACCAGGTAGGGCATCATCCACAGTTTGATGAGCACATTCTATATCATTCAAATTCACTGCAAGTTGACAGAAAGGTTAGAATTCCCACAATATTTTACAGGAGTATATCTTTAAGGTACAGCAAGCACATACACTTTTCATGCGGAAGAACAGGCATCGAGCAAGAAAAAAGGGTAGCATCACTTGGAGCATGGCAGGTGTCAGATGCAGATAAAATACCCAAGGCACCAGTTCCCACTTCCTTAGGTATAGTGACAGGAGGATTCTTAGCAGGAACTAAGATAAACATAAATAACAAAGTTTATCAAATAAATAAAAGACTTAATTTTACATCAGAAAAACATGATGGAGTACAAAAAATTACCAGGAGATAAATTATTACAAGACTGCTTCATGGCATCACGTTTCTACTGTGAAACAAATCATCCAAAGATATAAAACAACTTACTCCAATTCTAATGAGACAAATAAACCAAAAAGAAGAAAAGGAAATTGATAATTACAACATCACTGAGGTTGGAAATAACATATATCCAAGAAGGGAAAAAATTAGGATAGGAAAGTTTTAAAAAAAAAAAAAATGCAAAATCAAATGAAAAGCAAACATTCATTCACTTTAGCATTGTAGATGCAACCTAAAATAAACAGTGCAAAAAATCCGCAGCATGACTTTCACGGAAATTCCAGTAAGAAAATAGATTCAATATTCCAGCTCCAAACCAGAAGAAATATGAAACTAGAACTACACGACCGCATAAATCCTTAGAATAAGGAGTCGATATGGCATATCCTATACCTCAAAGTCAGAATCATTTGGACTGATTGAAAGAAAATACATAGTAAAAAAAAATCACTGTTTAAGGCAAATGCACCAAATTGAAACATTATTTATTCAAAGAGCAAATAATGAACTGATGTTGTATAAAAAGTTAAACTAGACCAAAGCACGCAACTCCAATCAGCTTGCACGCACAGCATACAAACTTTTCAGCGTATTAAAGACACAAAACAATATAACAGCCAAAAAACGCCAGTCTTGAGAAAGACGAGCATCCAGCCATTTATTATTGCCAAAAGGAGGTGCGTAGTTAACGAGAGAAGAATTTGAGGAGTTCAATTTATATTTAGCCTAGCAAAGAAATCAGCAAAAACCCAATTCCTATTTTACCTTTGAAAGATCAAGTCGCAATACAAGTTGAAGAAAATCAATAAACCAAGCAACACGAACACCAAGAAACAGAATTTGAATCAGACAGAATTTTATCAATTCGATTAAACCCACAATCGTCTACAACAAACAAGCAAATAAACCAAACAAAAGAAAGAAACTTTGGGACAAAGAACTTACATAAATGAAATTAAAAACAAAAAAAAGAATGACCAAGGATTAACTGAACCAGCAATTTAGCTCTTCACGATCAGGAGAAAGCGGAAGAAACAGGGGAGGTGAGCAGAGACGTGAAGGGAGAGGATTTGTTATGCCCACTTCCCAATTGCTACTCTGACTGCAAGCTCTCTCTCTCTATATACAAAGGAGAGAAGATGATGATTGGACGAGAGGAGTAAAAAGAGCAGAGAATGATTGAGAGAGAGAGAGAGAGATTGTATTGTGAATATGAGGGTGATTTAACTGTATTTAAATCTCTTTTGATGTCCGTGGTGATGGAGTTAATTAAAAGACAATACATATATAGTACTCGAAAGGCAGGCAAATTAGCCTTCCAATGTTTTAACTCTGTAATTAAATTTCTTAACTTCAAATCGATACAATTAACTTCTAAAGTTTTTCACCATTTGCACTTGTTTACAGTTTAAATTGAGTTAACTAAAAACAATATCGTTTAATCAATTAAAAATTCAATAGTTAAATTAGCTTTTAAATTATATTTTAAAATATAAATCGGACATTGAATTTTAATTTAGTACAGTTAAATTCGTAATATTCTGAGTTAATTTAGTTAATCACATTTTTAGTTCAAATTAAAATTTATTTATTTTGGGCAAGTCATGCCTTAATTTATTTATTTTTATTATTTTTAATATTTTGTTCTGAATTCATTTTCTCTTAAAAATTAAAATTTTATAATAATATGTATTTTATCATAAAAAAATAATTTATAAAAAATTTTAAAAACCAATCAATTAAATTAAAAATTTCAAAATACAATTTTAAAACACCGAATAAAATCCCAAAATGACACCTTAGATGTAAAAAAAAACTTATTAAAGAAATAAAACGACAAAAATGGAGAAGTGGCTTTACACGTACAAATTTGCATTTTGAATAAACGTTGCAGATCATTTGACCTTGACGTTTGGAAATAATTTCTAAACTGCCATTATTAGGGTTGGTAAAGGTGTGGCCCAGGGGTAGGATACACTCAGATATGGTAATTATATTATTTTATAATATTGTATTTTTAGGATAAATAATTAACTAAATATGATTTTTCATTTTTGGCGTGCGGTTAATAAATTAAGAATAATGATGGATAAGCATTTGCCACATAAGCTTTTGATTTTGGATCAAAATTTTCCAACTTAACTAGTATCATTCCTTTGGAATTACCATTTTTTGTTGTGCTTTGATTGACTTTGCAATTGAATATTATCCACCTGGGATGAAAAAAAATGATTTTTATTAAATTTGAAAATATATAAAAATTTAATATATAATAAATTTTTATTATATTTGTAACATTATTTTAAATGGTTGAATTCATATGATTAAAAATTGTGGTGAATTTAGAAAATGTTTGAGATTGTTGTTTTATGTTTTGAATTTTTTTATTTAATTGATTGATTTTTTAATTTTTTATAAACTATTTTTTTAAATATATTTTTACAAAAAATATCTATTTACCTATTTATATTCAAAAGTAGTTTTAAAAAATTAAAAATATAACATTATTTTTAAATTTTGATTTTTCCAAATGCAGTATCAAACGAAACTTTAATGGTGAGTGTAATTTCTAAAGTATTCAATTTAATGTAATATTTTTCTGTTAAATTTAAAAATACTTTAAAAAATATTTTCTATTATATAAGATCTTATATGATATTAATGATTATTATTTTAAAATTATTTGGATTCATATTATTGAAGATTATATAAATTAATAGAATATGATAATAAAAGTAATTATAAATAGAAAAGACATATTAAATTTCTGAATTAAAATAAGGAAAATTAAATTTCTTCTTAATGTCTACTAGTAACTATTGTCCTCAAATATGTGTCCCTGAACATATAAACAGGGTGAAGTTAATAGCTAATCAAAGTATTCTGGTAGTGGAAAGAGGAGAAAGAAATAATTGAAATGGAGCTGAAGTTGTAGAGTTAACATATTTTGAGATTGTGCTATTTGAGGGTTTTTATAGCTTTCCTCCTTTCTGGATGTCTTGTCACTTCTTATCATTCCATTCCTCCATATGGCTTCAAGCCGGCTTTGTTAAAACATAGTTTTACTTACTGTTCGCGCAAGCCATCACACATTACTCGAACCACACGCGTATTGAATACATCTTACCTGTCACTTCTTAACTCATTAAATACGCTGTCTAGGTATTGGTGACTTTGTCATATTTGGACGTTTCCATACCTAGTTAGGGTGGTGGTTGCTTTCATATGATTAAGGATCACTAGGTTAGGAGATACAAGGATCAACCCCACAATGTTTTCATCATATCGAGGTCTCTTCACTATTATTTGAATTATCTCCATATGATTGAAGATCGATGAGATCCAGTGATACAGGGATCCATTACAATGCTTCCTGTTGGCCTATCCTGAGCTTGCCCAGGTACTAGTTAAATGATCTTTAGATCAACTGTTCTTAGAGCTCTACGTTGTCCAGATCTAGTGATCAACCGTTATTAGAGTTCCCTCCTGAAGTGTCAATCATTCACGTTTAACTATTGAGGTTCCGAGGTTCTGGAACTTTCTTATAATTTCTTGGCGCCCTATTTTTAATTTTCGAAAATGTATCTATTCGAAAATTGTGCTTGACATAATATCTCTTCGCTACATTCATAAGTTAATTTGACGGGGGTCATATATAAGTGGCTGAACAATCCTTTCGGGGTTTTTTAGTTCCTCACTTCCTTCTGCCTTTTTTGCTTTCTGCTTTTATCACTAATACCCTAGCCTCTAGATTTCGGCCAACTTTTTGCAGTTTTCTAGTATTTTTCTCCGATTTTCTGGCTTTACCGGCCTTTTTCAATCTTTCACTTGCCTTATCATCATAAGTGTTTCAAGTAAGTTCTCTTTTCTCCTACTTTTCTTTATTGTGCATGTTCGTATTTTTCTGAGTGCTTGAAAGTTTTTTGAAACTTTAGTTTTTTGAGATAATTCCTCTTTTCTTTTCTTTCTTGGTGTTTTGCATCCTTACTATATGTCAGTGTCTGACATAGGAAGCGATAACAAAGTCATAGACTATGATAGAGGGATGGGCTCACTGGTAAGTTTCGAGCCCTCAATAATAGGAAAGGATGCGACGATTGATGCCTTGGAAATTTCTGATGTAGAGACAGAGGAGGTCCCTTTACAGCATATGAAACGCTCTAAGGTTTCTATCTCTCAAAATGATGAGCGGCTTGACAAGGTTCCCTTATCTCATTGGCTCGGTATGCTATCTTCCCAGCCATCTACTTCTACTAGGGATGATCCTAACCCTGAACATGCGTAACATTTGCCCCCAGTTTGCCCCTACTACGGTGTTTAGCTGATTGACTTTATCGAGAGTACTTTGTTAAACCATCATCTCCTAATTATTTCATTTAAGTATAGGATTCCAGCATCTTATATATTGACAACCGCAGGGCAGAAAGGGGTAACCACTATAGAGAAGAATAAGATGGGGATCTATAAGGAGTACCAGAAGGTAGGTTTGTGATTCACTCTTCATAGCTTTATCAGGGAGATATTGGATCTCTATTATATTCTAGTTAGCCAACTGACTCCCAATAGCTAGTTTTTGATCAACATCTTTTATGTGGTTATGAGATTAGATGGCAATCTCGTTGAATTTGAAAATTTTTCAACATCTTTTTTCTTAACCATCGGCAGGAGAACTCATACCTATAAGCCTGACCTAAGCAAGCCTTTTTTACTGACTTGCCCAAGTCCTACAATACTTGGAAGAAGAGGTTTTTCTTTATCAGTAACCCTAAGGTGTGGGGGGATCTACCTTTGGTATAGAGTGCTCCTCCGGATAACATAGATCAGCTGCCTAAACTTACTGAGGAGGAGGCGAAGAACTTAGAACTTCTCAAGAAAAATGCACCTTTGGATGGGTATCGGTGTTAGTCACCACTGGCCTTATATGATCAATAGGATCATGCTGCCAATACAAGAGGTTGTATCAAACCATGATTTGCTCATTATTCATATGCTTTCATGGTGGGATGTGTTACTAATCCTAGTGCTTTCTATTTGCAGGGGAGGATTGGAGGAAGATGGTGAAAGCCACGAAGAAGAGAAAAACCTCTCACCTTAACCTTGATTAAGTTCTTGGCTTAGGGGCTACCCTGGATCCTACCCTTTTTGCTGACCCTAAAGATGTTACTGAGGCCAGTTTACCTATGATCAGCTATGCCCCCACTTATAACTCGATGATCATTGCTAGGCCTTCAACTATATTAGTGGTGGTTTCATCCATCCCTGCTTTTGGGGATGTGTTTTCTAGCGAAGAGACCCAAGAGGTCATTACCTTATCTCTAATAGGCTCAAAGAATCTTCCTGTTGTTAATAGGAGAATGTCTATAAAGGAGAATAAGGTTTTAACTGGGATGGGAGGGACGTCAAAGGAGACCAGTAGATGGGAATCTTCTTTTGACATCAATGAAGTCTTCCAAAACTTCCATCAAGCAATTAAGTTGAAGAATAAGAGATCCAGGTGTGGAGCTTCCGTTCGCAGTCCTTCCACTTGCTACAACCTGGTGAAGGCATGTCAACCTCCATAAGATGCTGATCTCCGGTGAAGGCTGCTCTCGGTTTCTAATATGAAAAAGTAGTGCCTTTTTATGACATGTGGATTTCACAGCTTATCGCAATGAGGGTTGCCGCTTATGAGCGGTTTGATGCTTTGTAGAAAGAGAGTATTGCCTCCAAGTCGATGGTGGATTCACTTAGGGTTGAACAAGACAAGTTAAAGGACGATCTATGGAGGTCTCATCTTACTGCTAGAGAAAAGGAGCTAAAGGACCTTATTGGGGCCAAAGATATTGTGATTGCCTCCTTAGAGAGTCGCGTTGCTGAGTTAAAGGGGCATCTGCAGGCTACTAATAAAGTGAAGGGGAGATTGAAGCAGTAGTCACATAACCAGGATTAGCAAATATCTAGTTATGAGAAGGATATCGATTGACTTATGAAGAAAGCTGACTCTATTGTTCTTCAGATTGTGGACATGCGGGATGAGGCATGTGACTCTGTTAGCACCTATAAAGTTAATAATACTATAGTGATTATAATACATATGACTTCATTTCTGTAATATATACTAACGACCATAATTTAATTTGTTATCTTTGTTAGTTAAATATATTTTGTTTATCTAATTTGCTCATACAAAAATAAAATATCACAACAAGACGATAAAAAAACAAAATATCGTAATAAAATGATAGATAATCAAACGTTGCAACAAGAAAACGAAATTATTAAAAACAAAATATAAAAAAAAACTTAAATTTATGTGGAATTACTACTTATTTTATAAATAAATCAATAAAAAGCGATGTAGAATGATAATTTAGGCAAAAAAAGAAAAAAATGCCACAAATATTCATTCTTACTTAACGAAGATACTTATTAGTTATTAGGAGATAGAAAAAAGAGCAATCAATTATCCTTTGAGTTTATTTTTTTAATTCACCAAATAATTAATTATTGCTAGTAGTTCGACATCTATTAAACTATTTCTACTATCTTAAAAAAAAAGACTTATTTTTTTATTTTTTTCCAATAAAATAGTCCATTTTTATTTTAAAAAAATGTTATTTTTAATAAGTTTTTTTATTAAGTAGTGACCATGAGCAAAAAAAATTGAAAATTCAAAACAAATATGGAAACCAGCGGATCTGAAACCAAACCAATTTACCAGATCAAGAAATTGATAAAACCAACACTTTTTGATTAAACCGACTATATATATATAAATAAGTGTGTGTAATATAGTATATAATATGTTATGGCTTTTGCTATAATACATCAGGTGTATTGATACACTTGAATTTTTATCTATGATAATATATTGATTAACCTATTAGGTTGATTAATATACTTAGTAGGTTGCATATCACTTAATCTAATGGATAAAATTAAAAATAAATAATATAATATTATAAATGTTATTGTGTTTCAATTCACCAGGTGTATTGTAAAATAACTCATATGATATATATATAATTTATTGGGATATTTTAAAAAAAAAAATCAACTTTTCACTCATTTTCAGTTAAATATCTAATATTTTTTCTTGTGCAATTAGAAACTTACTTTATCCTTTTTTTTTTTTCAATGCCGAAATATGTAAAGTATTCATTAATTTCCACATATAAAAGAAAGAAAGAAGAAAGAAGACAAATATTGTATTGCTCAAATTCTCATTTTACTTTTTAGAGAAATATATGTGTTGTAAATATTTAATTTTTACCAAGGATAAAGAAATATTACAAAAAATAAGACCATATTAATGAAGATATTAATGTAAATAAGACCACATTTCCCAACAACATTTAAAGAAATCCATGTAAAGTAAGAATTAATTAATTAATTGCATATCTAATTCTATAAATATCATAATCCTAAGAATTGATTTAAGGATAATGAATCATTCATTAAGAATTAATTTGCTAACTTTTTTGTGAAAGAAAAAAAGAATAATAATTTAGGAACGAAGAAAGCAAAATTTTGTGTGTTATCTATCTTGTTTGGATTCGTAAGAATAAATCTATTAAGAGATAAACTGTTATTTTTTAAATTTTACAAGTATTTTATAATCAGAATTGAAATTTAATATATCTAATTAAATGAATGAATTTTTACTATATGAGAAGTGCTACTAACAATTCTTTATATAATTTTTACCATATATTTTTAATATAAAAATAACATATTTTTTTATTTATAAAATATTAATATTTTTACAATAATAATGGATACTTTTTTTTTAAAATATATTATTTTTATAAGAAAGTATTAGTAGTACTGCTTTTTACCATATTATCACATCATTTATAAAATAAAGCCATTTTATTGTTTTGTTTGTATACAAAATGCCAAAAACGAAAAACCCGACTAAAGTATTAAACAGTAATCTTATTGAAGGGTTAATTTCACTTGATGTCATTTTATTTTTGATAATTTGTATAAAAATAATTATTCTATTTTTTTTTTCATAAAAATCATTAATTTTCATTTTTTTAATAAAGATCGCTTATGATAATTTTTCATCAAATTTGCTGATGTGGACAATGACATGATACCAATATATTGATATGTAATATCACGTCATCATCATATAGATATCACGTCAGTAAATTCAAAAAATTATGGTGCTATGTAGTTGGCCATATGAAAAATTTAGTGAGAAAATTGCTGAAAGTGATTTCATTAAAAAAAATTAATAAAAAAATTATACTTTCGTTTTGATGAATTGAACCACTGTATTATTGTTTCTTTACACATTAAGCCCTCTTCTTTTACAATTTCAATTAGATTATATCTCCATCATAATTCATGCAAGCATAATTTTCTTTTTGCGTCATAAATTATTTAAAAGGGATTTAAAAAAAAAAAGAGGTAAGAAGCAAAAAAGTTAAACCCCGTGATCACCGTCTTTTTCTCCGCCAAATCCGTCTTAGGGTTTCAGCAACAAATAAATCATTTTTATTTTTTCATTTCATCAAATATGTGATTATTATATACATAAAATAATCATGCCCAAATTATTATTATTATTATTATTATTATTATTATTAACACTTTCCAGACGGCCGTACTAATTAACGGAGCATCGAGCATGTATACCACACTAATATAAAACATCATAAACGGCTTAATGTGTAGAGAATTAGTAGAATTTTCACTAAATATCGATTTTTAATTTTTTTTATTTTATCGGCGTTTTTTTATTTTCACTATTTTTATTTTTACCAAATTTTTATTTTTTTCTTTTTAAAGATAACAATTATCAACAGATGGTCTTTTCCATTGAGCATGTATACTCTCTTTCGCTGATTCAATTTGAAATAAAAAACGGTCTTTTCCGATCTTTTAAATATGGATAGAAATTTTATTAACTTGCATGACCACTATTTTTCCTTATGCATGCATTTATTTATTTTTAATTATTATTTAATTAACTTAATTAAAATAATTTACTTTGGTAAACCTTGAAGAAAATATTTGGTAATTTTTTGTAGAGTAAATATTGGTTAAAACTTTAGATGAATTTTGAGTGAACTTTGAGTATT